>JABUQX010102794.1:2500-17500 GCA_015478945.1 Trachelipus rathkii
TATATATATATAATATATTATATATATATTATATATATATATATATAATATATATATATATATAATATAATAATATATATACACTATATATATATATATATTATTATTATATATATATATATATAATATATATATATATATATATATATTATATATATATATATATAGGATATATATAGATATATAGATTTTAATATGTTATAATATGATATATATAATATATATATATATATATACAAAGGTTGCGCCATTAACGCGTTAGCGTTAATCCGTTAATTAACTCGTTAATTTTTTAGTTAACTTTTAACGCTTTCGTTAATTTCGAAAAGAAGTAACGGACTATTAACGAGTTAAATTTTTCCCCTACATCCGTTAACCTTACTTAATTTACGAGTTTATAAATATTTTCTTATCAGATTTTTAATTGTATTAGATTCGATTTCGATAAGAGATAAACTTTTTTTTTTCAAAATTCCTAAACGCTCCTCTGAATGGCTCAAAATGTGTTTATATTTACTCGGTTATTATCCAGTTTAGTAATGTTTAACACAGGGTTGGAAAAAACCCGAGTTTTGAGGGAATGTGCTTACGTGCTGACAACGCCCCTTGTTCAACTAATTCTCTATGTCTTAATACTAACACTTTCCCTCAGTCTTGGAAGCACGCACATGTCCAACCGATTCCGCGAAAAGAAGGAAGCCGCTCTGATCCTTCTAACTATCGCCTATAGCTCTCACTTGTATTCTATCTAAGATCTTTGAAACCCTTCTCAACTCTCACTTCTTAGACCATCTAGAATCTCATTCTCTTCTTTCCGATCGCTTGTACGGCCTTTGGTGTTCAATGTCTACTGGCGATATACTTTTCCTATTAACGATTTATGGTTATTCCGCCTTAGGAACTACGGGGAGACTTGGGTAGTGGCGCTTGACATATCCAAAGCATATTAACCGGGTATGGCACGCATCATTGCTCTCCAAATCTCCCCTCCTTATCCTCTTTGCTTACTTATGTTCTAGCTTTCTTTCAAGTCCTAAACATCGGCTACGGTTGATGGAGCGACTTCTGGTCTTCTTTCCTGTCAATAGTTGAGTTCTCAGGCGTTTCGTCTCATCTCCTACTTTATTCCTACTTTTCATTAATGATCTTCTCACCTGCACATCTAACTCATTGCCTCCAATGGCCGATGACTCGACCCTCATTCTTCACCTTTTTTAAACCCTTCTGCTCCATCTTTTACTTCTAGAATTGCCTCTCGTCTTAATCTTTCCGATTCTATTCTCGCTGCTAGATTGAATTTGCGGGTGGGGTCGTCTCAACCTTGTGAAATTCAATTCTTTAAAAACCCAAACTTCTATAAATCCCTCCCTCTCTAAAAACCTTCTAACTTTCCTATCTCTTTTGACGGTTCTTTCGTCTCTCCTGTTGACAATATAAACATCCTTGGCCTTAACATAAAAAAAAGTCTTGTTGGAAACCTCACATCACAACGGTTGCTGGGGTGGCCTCAAAGAAACTGGGAGTTCTGTTTAGACTGCGAGACTTTTTTTCCTCTTCTCAGTTACTCCAGCTATACAAGGGTCTCATCCGGCCTTGTATAGAGTACTGTTCTCATATCTGGGGGGGCTCTTGTTTCACCCGGCTTTTGGACAGGTCGAGTCAAAAGCCAAAAGGCTAATATAAACTGTTATGTACTTCCAGTTTCACTTGAACCTCTACTCTTGCGCGCCGATGTTGTGCTTTTACTCTTTTCTATAGATATCGCAGCGGCAGGATGTCGAGGGAAACATTACCACTAGCGTTACTACAACCTTTTACGACGCCCCTAGTAGCCACAAGGGGTTTTGCTGTATCTGCGCACGAGTTTTTTATATTGGGAACTCCAGGCTAGTTTGCTGCGGTGTTTCTTTTTCCTTCCACCACTGTTCTGTGGAACCGCTTCCATCTTCTGTGTTTCCTGCTGAATTTAATCTCCCTCACTTTAACCCTGTGTCTGTGCCCATCTGCGTAATTTGCGCTAGGGGATGAAATTTTGGTGCAACACCCCCTCTCTGAATAGGGCTCTGCCCGTGGAGTGGTTGGTGATAACACTGTAAAAAAAAAAAAAAAAAAAAAATTGAAGACGGTTAACGTTAACGATTAACGTTAACTTCCGCTACATTCTTCCGATAAATGCTTTAATGATTAACGCCGTTAATTTTTTGTTAACGATTAAGAATTAACGACGTTAACTTTTTCATTAACGGTGCCACCTTTGTATAATAATATAATATATTATATATATATATATATATAAATATATATATATATATATATATAGTATATATATATATATATATATATATATATATATATATATATATAATATTATATATATATATATATATATATATATTTATCATATTATACATATCATATATATATATATATATATATATATATAGTATATATAATATATATTATATATATTATATATATATATATATATATATATATAATATTATATATATATTATATATATATATATAATATATGATATATATCTATCTATATCTATCTACCATCTCCCAGATAGCGCTTTCGCCCTGTCAGTTAGACCAGCATCTTCCTCCTTCTGGCCTCGAAACACGATCTTAGAACAATCCAGAAATTTATTTCTCGGCGCAATGGTTTCTGATGCTAGTCCTTGAGTTATTCAATGGACCTAGCATCATCATCCATTTGATCTCAAAACTCGTTCCCAGAGTTCTCCAAAAGATATCCATTCTTCATATAACTAATCAATTGATATCGAAAATAAAGCAACTGTGTCTCAAAAGAACTAATTTGTGATATTTTGATGCTTCACACCATTAATATTATAATTTTGCAGTTGTTAATTTCATTATATACAGTATATAATATATGTAATCTCTATATTTTGTTGCCACTGGTAAATTCAATGTTATCGTACAGTAAATTGCCTGTTAATACTTTTCTGGAAGTAAACACTAACATTGTTAATTAATATTCCCATTTTTTGGGGTCTTTTTAAATAAAATAATTCTTGTTTTGAAAAGTTTTTCTTTTTAATGTAAAACTTTGAAAGACTGTTTTTATGCGTTAGGCTTTCTTAAAAATTATTAATTGCAGAAATATGAATTTCAGTTACTAGGTATTTTCCGTGTGAGTGCGTTGTGTTTTCAAAATTGTCTTATATGTTAGGCTAATCATGAAACGTAATAAAAACATTCTTGATTATTTTTCTAAAAAAATGTGTAATGGTTCGGAAAATGAATCCAGTAATAAAATTAGTGTTTGTGACCAAACCCCAAATACTTCTAAACCTTCAAAGCCTATTATTTCGGAAAATGTTCCTTTCATGCAAATTATAAAAGACTCGACTGACAAGGGTGATATAGATAGCTTTTGTGATGTAGACATTGGCTTATACGTAAATAAAAATATTGACAATACGATTAGGGAAAAACTATTAAAATCAGCATGGAGCCCATCCCCCACTTACAATTTTCCTAAAACAGGAAAAAGAAATCTAAGTTTTCAAATGAAGTGGTTGCAAACATTTCCATGGTTGGCCTATTCGGAATATGCAGAAGGAGCTTTGTGCAAAGTGTGTGTACTCTTTAGCAAAGAGTTTGTGGGAAAAGGAGGACATCAGAATATTGGGGCACTGGTTTCTGAGAGTTTCAGAAATTATAAAAAAGCAATTGACAAATTTATTCATCATCAAAAAACTGAATACCATAAAAATTGTGTAGTGTTTGCTGAAAATTTCTTAAAGGTTGCTAGTGGAACATCTCTTGATATTGCCAAGCAGATAGATATTAATCGAAGGTGCCAAGCAGAGGGAAATCGCTTGAAATTAAAATCTATTGTTAAATCTATTATTTTCTGTGGAAGACAAGGATTAGCTCTAAGGGGAAAAGCTGAATCGGGGGAAGTTTTAGGAAATGATAATATATCTGATGGTAATTTTCGTGCTTTATTAAGATTTCGTGTAGATGCTGGAGATCACGTTCTGAGCGATCACTTGGCTAACATTTCTCAAGTTGCACAATACACTAGTCCTCGCATCCAGAATGAACTAATTAAGCTTTGTGGGGATATTATAAAAAGAAAAATTGTTCACAGTGTTAATAGTGCAAAATGTTTTACTGTTCTGGCTGATGAAACTACTGATATTTCCAAAATTGAGCAAATGACACTATGTCTTAGATATGTTGATCAAGTAACATACAAACTTAAGGAAGAATTTCTTGGCTTTGTAGCTGTGGAAGGACTAACTGGTCACGCTATCGCTACTTCAATTATTAACTCATTAAAAGAAAGTGGAATATGCCTTGATTATATGGTAGGTCAAGGGTACGATGGGGCTGCCCCAATGATAAGTGATGTAAAAGGCGTGCAGTCATATATCAGAAAAATATGTCCTACAGCATTATATGTACACTGCAGTGCTCATGTATTAAACCTAGCGATATGTCAGGCTTCTAAAATTCCTACTGTACATTTTTGTTTAAGTGTAATAAAACGTGTGGGAAACTTTTTTTCATTTTCGCCAAAACGAACAAATATATTGAAGGAATGCATTACTACGAAATTACCAGAGCACAGAAGCAAGTCATTGCTTAGTTTATGTGAAACAAGGTGGATTTATAAACATGATTCTATTATGAGATTCAAGGAACTCTTTGTAGCAGTGGCTCACTCTCTCGAAAAAATACAAGACGTGACTAACGGTGAGTCTTCAACTCAAGCATACCAAATGCTAAATTCTTTACTTGAAAGTCAGTTTATTGTAACACTCTTTGTCCTTGACAAAGTTCTTTCATCCACTTTAGGACTATCTAAAATAGTTCAAAAAGTCGATTGTGATTTAGTAGAAGCATGTGACCACATTTGTAATCTTATAGCCGTTATGAATAAATGGCGTTCAAATTCAGAATCTGTGTTTAAAAGCATCTTTGAAGAAGTTATGTGCCTGGCTTCGAAATTTAATGTAACGATTTCGGTCCCCCGAAGTGCTTCTCGCCAAATGAAAGGATCTGGTTTAAATAATATTGAACCTGAGCATTATTATAGACAAATGGTGTTCATACCATTTTTGGATAAAATTATTATAGAATTAGAAGAGCGGTTTCAAAAACATAAGGACTTATTGTCCGTTCTTCAGAAATTTATACCACGATATTGTGCTGATAAGTTTACGTTTTCTGAACTCCAAATCTGTTGCAGATTTTATGAAAAGTTTCTTCCTAGTCCAGAAAACTTGGAAACTGAATTTGAATTGTGGAGACAGAAATGGGATGACAAAAGTTGTGATGCAAGACCTTACACTGCAATAGATGCTTTGTCTAGTTGTAATAATACTTTCTTCCCAAATATATGGAAGCTACTACAAATATTAGCAACTCTCCCTGTTTCAACCGCAACACCTGAAAGATCATTTTCAACATTAAGACGTTTAAAAACGTACTTAAGAAACTCAATGGGACAAGATCGTTTGATAGGTCTAGCTTTCCTATAAGGTAGAGTTGCTAATATTTGTAGTAGCTTCCCTATTTTTGGGAGGGAAGGATTTTTTCAACCATACAATTACTCTATTGCAGTGCATGGTCTTTCATCACAACTTTTGTCATCCCATTTCTGTCTCCACAATTCAAATTCAGTTTCCAAGTTTCTGGACTAGGAAGAAACTTTTCATAAAATCTGCAACAGATTTGGAGTTCAGAAAACGTAAACTTATCAGCACAATATCGTGGTATAAATTTCTGAAGAACGGACAATAAGTCCTTATGTTTTTGAAACCGCTCTTCTAATTCTATAATAATTTTATCCAAAAATGGTATGAACACCATTTGTCTATAATAATGCTCAGGTTCAATATTATTTAAACCAGATCCTTTCATTTGGCGAGAAGCACTTCGGGGGACCGAAATCGTTACATTAAATTTCGAAGCCAGGCACATAACTTCTTCAAAGATGCTTTTAAACACAGATTCTGAATTTGAACGCCATTCATTCATAACGGCTATAAGATTACAAATGTGGTCACATGCTTCTACTAAATCACAATCGACTTTTTGAACTATTTTAGATAGTCCTAAAGTGGATGAAAGAACTTTGTCAAGGACAAAAAGTGTTACAATAAACTGACTTTCAAGTAAAGAATTTAGCATTTGGTATGCTTGAGTTGAAGACTCACCGTTAGTCACGTCTTGTATTTTTTCGAGAGAGTGAGCCACTGCTACAAAGAGTTCCTTGAATCTCATAATAGAATCATGTTTATAAATCCACCTTGTTTCACATAAACTAAGCAATGACTTGCTTCTGTGCTCTGGTAATTTCGTAGTAATGCATTCCTTCAATATATTTGTTCGTTTTGGCGAAAATGAAAAAAAGTTTCCCACACGTTTTATTACACTTAAACAAAAATGTACAGTAGGAATTTTAGAAGCCTGACATATCGCTAGGTTTAATACATGAGCACTGCAGTGTACATATAATGCTGTAGGACATATTTTTCTGATATATGACTGCACGCCTTTTACATCACTTATCATTGGGGCAGCCCCATCGTACCCTTGACCTACCATATAATCAAGGCATATTCCACTTTCTTTTAATGAGTTAATAATTGAAGTAGCGATAGCGTGACCAGTTAGTCCTTCCACAGCTACAAAGCCAAGAAATTCTTCCTTAAGTTTGTATGTTACTTGATCAACATATCTAAGACATAGTGTCATTTGCTCAATTTTGGAAATATCAGTAGTTTCATCAGCCAGAACAGTAAAACATTTTGCACTATTAACACTGTGAACAATTTTTCTTTTTATAATATCCCCACAAAGCTTAATTAGTTCATTCTGGATGCGAGGACTAGTGTATTGTGCAACTTGAGAAATGTTAGCCAAGTGATCGCTCAGAACGTGATCTCCAGCATCTACACGAAATCTTAATAAAGCACGAAAATTACCATCAGATATATTATCATTTCCTAAAACTTCCCCCGATTCAGCTTTTCCCCTTAGAGCTAATCCTTGTCTTCCACAGAAAATAATAGATTTAACAATAGATTTTAATTTCAAGCGATTTCCCTCTGCTTGGCACCTTCGATTAATATCTATCTGCTTGGCAATATCAAGAGATGTTCCACTAGCAACCTTTAAGAAATTTTCAGCAAACACTACACAATTTTTATGGTATTCAGTTTTTTGATGATGAATAAATTTGTCAATTGCTTTTTTATAATTTCTGAAACTCTCAGAAACCAGTGCCCCAATATTCTGATGTCCTCCTTTTCCCACAAACTCTTTGCTAAAGAGTACACACACTTTGCACAAAGCTCCTTCTGCATATTCCGAATAGGCCAACCATGGAAATGTTTGCAACCACTTCATTTGAAAACTTAGATTTCTTTTTCCTGTTTTAGGAAAATTGTAAGTGGGGGATGGGCTCCATGCTGATTTTAATAGTTTTTCCCTAATCGTATTGTCAATATTTTTATTTACGTATAAGCCAATGTCTACATCACAAAAGCTATCTATATCACCCTTGTCAGTCGAGTCTTTTATAATTTGCATGAAAGGAACATTTTCCGAAATAATAGGCTTTGAAGGTTTAGAAGTATTTGGGGTTTGGTCACAAACACTAATTTTATTACTGGATTCATTTTCCGAACCATTACACATTTTTTTAGAAAAATAATCAAGAATGTTTTTATTACGTTTCATGATTAGCCTAACATATAAGACAATTTTGAAAACACAACGCACTCACACGGAAAATACCTAGTAACTGAAATTCATATTTCTGCAATTAATAATTTTTAAGAAAGCCTAACGCATAAAAACAGTCTTTCAAAGTTTTACATTAAAAAGAAAAACTTTTCAAAACAAGAATTATTTTATTTAAAAAGACCCCAAAAAATGGGAATATTAATTAACAATGTTAGTGTTTACTTCCAGAAAAGTATTAACAGGCAATTTACTGTACGATAACATTGAATTTACCAGTGGCAACAAAATATAGAGATTACATATATTATATACTGTATATAATGAAATTAACAACTGCAAAATTATAATATTAATGGTGTGAAGCATCAAAATATCACAAATTAGTTCTTTTGAGACACAGTTGCTTTATTTTCGATATCAATTGATTAGTTATATGAAGAATGGATATCTTTTGGAGAACTCTGGGAACGAGTTTTGAGATCAAATGGATGATGATGCTAGGTCCATTGAATAACTCAAGGACTAGCATCAGAAACCATTGCGCCGAGAAATAAATTTCTGGATTGTTCTAAGATCGTGTTTCGAGGCCAAGAAGGAGAAAGATGCTGGTCTAACTGACAGGGCGAAAGCGCGTATCTGCGAGATGTAGATAGAACTATAGATAGTATACTGTATACTATATTATATAGTAATACTACACTAATATATATATTATGATATATAATTATATATATATATATATATATGACTATAATATATATTATAATATATATATATATATATATATAGAATATATATATAATATATGAATATATATCAAAAGACATTTATATATTTTTTTATAAAAGTTTTTTTTTTTTAAATTGCCTAGATTAAATATATATATAATATATATATATAGTATATATATATATATATATATAATAATATATATATATATATATATATATATATAATAATATTATACCAAAGCGTGGGCACCGTAATGAGAAAGTTAACGCCGTTAATCTTTAATCGTTAACAAAAAAAATTAACGGCGTTAATCATTAAAGCATTTATCGGTAAAGAATGTAGCGGAAGTTAACGTTAATCGTTAACGTTAACCGTCTTCAAATTTTTTTTTTTTTTTTTTTCTTTTTCACCACTACTCACGGGCAGAGCCCTATTCAAGGAGGGGATGTTGCACGCCAAAATTTCATCCACTAGCGCAAATTACGCAGATGAACATAGACGCAGGCTTTAAAGTGAGGGAGATTAAATTCAGCAGGAAATGCAGAAGATGTAGAAGAGAATTCCACAGAGCAGAGGTGGTGGGAAAGAAGGAAGCACCACAACAAACTAGCCTGGAGTTACCAATGTCAACACAATACTCTTGCGCAGATACAGCACCCCGTTGTGCTACTAGGGGTCCGTAAAAGGTTGGTAGTACGCTAGTGTAAGTTCCTCGAACAACCTGCCGCTGTGGTACCTATAGAAAAGAGATAAAGCACCAACATCGCGCCGCAAAGATAGAGGTTCAAGTGAACTGGAAAGTACATAACAGTTTATAAGCTTTTTACCTTTGACTCGACCATGTCCAAAAGCCGGGTAGGAAAACCAGAGCCCCCACAGATACTGACGAACAGTTACTTCTATTACCAACGCGGATGAGACCCTTTGTTCAATAAGCTGGAGTAAACTGAGGCAAGAGGAAAAAAAAAGTCTCGCAGTCTAACAGAACCCAGTTTCTTTGAGGCCACCCCAGCAACCTTTGTGATGTGGAGGTTCCAAGACATTTTTTTTATGTTAGGCAAGGATGTTTATATTGCCAACAGGAGAGACGAAAGAAACCGTCAAAAGAGATAGGAAAGTTAGAAGGTATTATGGAGAAGGGATTTGTAGAAGTTGGTTTTTAAAGAATTGATATCACAAGGTTGAGACGACCCCACCGGCAAATTCAATCTAGCAGCGAGAATAGAATCGAAAGATTAAGACGAGAGGCAATTTTAGAAGTAAAAGATGGAGCAGAATTGGAACTGAGTTGAAGAATGAAGGGTCGAGTCATCGGCATGTGAGTGGATAGAGTTAGATGTTAAGGTGAGAAGATCATTAGAAAAGTTGAGGGAATAAAGTAGGAGATGAGACGAAACCCTGAGCGACTCAACTATGACAGGAAAAGAAGAAGTAAGTCGCTCCATCAACCATAGGCCGATGTTTAGGACTTGAAGAAAGCTTAGACATAAGTTAAGCAAAGAGGAAAGGAGGGGACGTGCGAAGCAATGATGCGTGCCGATAGCCCGGTTTAAATGCTCTTTGATATGTCAAAGCGCCACTACGCAAGTCTGCCCGTAGTTCCTAAGAGCGGAAAAAACCATAAATCGTTTAAATAGGAAAGTATATCGCCAGAACTTTGAACACCAAAAGCCGTACTAGCGATCGGAAAGAAAGGGAATGAGATTCCAGATGGTCTAAGAAGTGAGAGTTGAGAAGGGTTCAAAGATCTTAGATAGAAAACAAGGGAGAGCTATAGGGCGATAGTTAGAAGGATCAGAGCGGCTTTCCTTTTTTTCGGGATAGGTTGGACATGTGCGTGCTTCCAACACTGAGGGAAAGTGCTAGTATTAAGACATAGAGAATATAGTATCAACGAGGTGGTGTCAGCACGTAAGCACATTCCCTCAAAACTCGGTTTTTTCCAACCCTGTGTTAAACATTACTAAACTGGATAATAACCGAGTAAATATAAACACATTTTGAGCCATTGAGAGGAGCGTTTAGGAAAAATTTTTGAAAAAAAAAAAAGTTTATCTCTTATCGAAATCGAATCTAATACAATTTAAAATCTGATAAGAAAATATTTTTTAAACTCGTAAATTAGGTAACGGTTAACGGATGTAGGGGAAAAATTTTAACTCGTTAAAGTCCGTTACTTCTTTTCGAAGTTAACGAAAGCGTTAAAAGTTAACGAAAAAATTTAAACGAGTTAATTAACGGATTAACGGACTCTAACGCGTTAATGCCCACCTTTTTGGATATATATATATATTATATATTAAATAATAATATATATATAAACTGTATATAATATATATATATATATATAATATATATATATATATATATATATATATATATTATATAATATATATATATATATATATATATTATATATATATATATATATATTATATATATATATATATATATATATATATATATATATTAATATATATATATAATATATATATATATATATATATATATATATATATATATATATATATATTATATATATGCGTCTAAATAAATTGGAAAAGGTGTCTTTAAAAGAACAAAATACTGGAAAGGTACAGATTCACGGTTCATATATATATATTATATAATATATATATATATATATATATATATATATATATATAGTATATATATATATATATATATAATACTATTATATATAATATATTATTATATATATTATATATAATTATATATAATATAATATTAATAATATATTATTGAGACAACTGTTAAAAAAAATGAACTTTGGAAAATTGCGGGGGGGGGGGGTCTGACCCCAAAAACCCCCCCACCGTTACGCTTGTATAGATATATAATATATATATATATAATATATATATATATATATATATATATATATATATATATATATATATATTATAAGAATAATATATATATATAATAGGACCTGCTTATGTTTTACGACTCCGTCAGTTTTGATTATTTTTTTGTTTTTTTTCATATATTCTAGGTATATGATCCTAACAGTAATTTAAGGTGACGGACATGATCAAAAATATAGCGGACCAGTTAGGTTTTACGACTCCGTTTGTTTTTAAAATTTTTTTTTTTTTTTTTAATTAAAAGGAATACCGCAAGGGGTAAACCGCAAAGATGACAGGAGTCGGGGTCTCTCGCCTTCCGGGAACGACAGGGTTAGGACTATTTCCCCCCCTTCCGGGAGGGTCTCCGGAACCCCGCTCTTTGGTATTTGGGTGTCGCTGGGGTTCCTCCGCCCCTCCCCTACGGGGTATGGAAAACGTCCCCCCCTCTGTCCCCCGTCGGCTCGAGCCCCCTAATTTTTTTTTTTTTTTGTTAATTTTAAAAAAAAAAAATTTTTTTACATTTTTGTAATAAGCTTACACGCTGATTCCAAATATGTAAATTGGTTTTTTATATAAGTGTTTTTTTTTTTGATAATTTTATTTATGAAAAAAAAATATTTTTTTTTTTTTTTTTGTTTTTTTACATTTTTGTTAATAAGCTTTATACGCTGATTTCAAATATATAATTGTTTTTCTGTAAATGCCAGCGATGTGTCGGGACTTTTCAGATAATTCCAGTTTAAAATTTATTGATATAAATGTGATTTTTAAATAATATTTAAAATATTTCGAATTTGAAGCATGTCCATCACCGCGCTGATTAAATTCATTGTTAGTATCATTTACTAGCAATATGTTAAAAAAAACAAAAAAAAATCAAAACTGACGGAGTCTTAAAACATAAAAGGGCGCCTATATATAATATATATATATATATGATAATATATATATATATATATAACATAATATATATTTTATATTATTTAATATATTTTATATATATATTATATTATATATATAATTATATAAAATATAGTATATATATATATATATATGTCAGCCTCTAGAAGTCAAATGTATCTTAAAAACTATTAATGCTACAGTAAAACGGAATACATTTTTGGAATCAGCGTAAAGAGTTAGTACTTCACTTTGGAAAATTTCGGGGGGGGGGCCTGAACCCCCAAATCTATTGGCCTTCTCCTCCGCCTTTATTAACTTGAATTAGCAGTTGCACAAGATGGTTCAGACGACTTATCATTTTGCGAATCTGTAGTTGAGAACCATAATCGTTTTAGCTTTCCTCATAATTATATATATATATAAAATATCTAATAAACAAATAAACATATTATTTGTGTATATATATATATATATATATATATATATATATATATATATATATATATATATATATATATATTATATATATATATACAGAATAAAAAAGAGATTATATATATATATATATATATATATATATATATATATATATATATATATAATATATATATATATATATATTATATATATATATATATAATATATATATAATATATATATATATATATATATATATATATAGAGAGAGAGAGAGAGAGAGAGAGAGAGAGAGAGAGAGAGAGACGTTCTAGGCCAGGGGTGGCCAACCTTTTGGATATCATGCGCCAATTTTTTCACAGACGAGTTCAGATGCGCCATACAACTCATAATAGTCATAATTAACATTTTTAAATGATTTAATATTTTAATTATTTTATGTAAAACAATATCTATTACAGCACATTAACATTACTCGGCATTAATGGGACTTTTGAGCCTGATTGGATTTCGCTAGTCTTTCAATGTTTGGTGTTAAATTTGTTACTGAGAGCAGCAGAGAATTTTTCAAATTTGAATCACTTATTCGCGACCTTGTTTTGCTTTTAATCAATTTCATGGATGAAAATGCTTGTTCACATCTGTATGTCATTTCAAAACGACATATGTAACTTTTTGCAAATTTTCTTAGCTCTGGGAAATGTTCACAGGGTAATGAACTCCAGAAATTAATTATGTCAGAATCGTTTTGATCTGGAAAAAGCTCATCAAATTTCATTTTTAATAATGAATTTGTTTTAAAATCAATCAGTTCCATTTGTATGTTACTAGGCATCTGCATTACGTTTTTTTCACTAAGTGAAAATTTGGGTTACAATGCGAGCATGAGTTTTCATCTTTAGCAAAATTCATGAAGAGACTTTCAAATACACTTGCATATCTCGGTTTTTTTTCAATATATTCGGTCAAATGCTATTAATCCAGAGCACATTCACTCTGCTCTTTCAGGTGTGGAAATTGACTCAAAACCTCATTTTCTAACTGAGAGATGAACAGTTTTTTAATTTTATTTAGATGAACTGATTCTATTGACTAAACTAGGAAATAATTTATTCTTGCCTTGCAGTTTTAAATTTAGATCATTGAGATGGCTAGTAATATCAACTAAAAATGCCAAATCAAATAGCCAGTTGTTGTCAAATAATAGGGTTCTTTCATCAGGTAGCTCATTTTTCAATTACCAAAATCTACTTAGAACCTGTCCTTTAGAAAGCCAGCGCACCTCGCAATGAAGGACAAGTTCACCATATTCCAAATCACAGTATTCAAATTCACAGTATTTTCTGAATTCTCGTCTGTTTAATGCTCTTGCTCTAATTTTCACACATTTAACAACCGGTAGCATAACATGCTGCATATTTAAAGTTTTTCCACACAGTGCCTCTTGGTGTATAATGCAGTGATATTTTAGTACAGGATGATTTAAAAATTGCCATTGACTTTACCTATCATTGACGGCTCTCCGTCAGTGCACACACTGATGAGTTTGCTATAATCTAATTTTAGATTTTCTAGGCATGATTTTACTTTTTCAAATATGTCTGATCCTCTTGTTTTACCATGCAATGACTCCAGACTGGCAAGTTCTTCAATGACATTAAAATTATCATCGATTCCTCTTATAAAAATGCTTAACTGGGCAACATCACATATGTCCGTTGATTCATCAAAAGCTAGAGAAAAAGTATAAGAATGGACAAGGTCTTCCAGTTGCTGAAATACATCCTGAGAGAGTTCCTCGATAAATCTCGTAACTGTCTGCCTTGATATAGCACTTTCGTTTGCTTTCCTTTCAATACCTTTATTACCAAGATGGCGTGCAAATATTTGGAGACAAGGCTTAACAATTTCTTCCCCGCCAGAAAAAGATTTATTTTTTTTCGCCAATGCTAAAGCAATTTAATATGACGCTTCTGTCATCGCTTAAGTCTTCACAACCTATTTAGCAAATACATTTTTTCTCCTTCTGATTTCTTCCCTTTTTCTTACCTCACATCTCTTTCAATCTCAATCCTCCAGAACCAAACTGAAAACTAAATCTTACTATGTAAGTCTGAAGCTGTGTTTATAGTGTCTATTAGATCATGTTCTATTATGTGAAAGAGTCTTTCTCAAACAATCCGAAGTGGTTTTCCTGATGGACTTGCTATAAATAACAATAACATTTGTGATATTTTTTACATACTTCTTTATATCTTGCCAGATTTAACAAATTTCTGGAAATAAAATGAATTTTTAGTTTTTATTAAATAAATTCGTAAGAAATAGGCTGACGTAGC
>JABUQX010102794.1:20000-28094 GCA_015478945.1 Trachelipus rathkii
TTAAGATTTTGGCATCCTGCAACCCGAATATCAAATCAAAGGAGTAATGCCATTGTTTTTGTCCAAAGTTACAAAGTTTAAACAAACAATTGATTCATACAAATAATTTGACATATTATGGACCAATTATCGACCAATTTATAGACAATTATCAATGAACCAATTTTTTGTAACTTGAACGCTACGGTAATAAAGTAAAAACTTTATTTTGCAACTATTTCTATATGTGATAGAACTTTTTTTAATATACGTAGAGTCAGTTTGTTAAGCAGATTTATTTTTATGAACAATGGATATTTCCAAACTGGTACAACTTCTCCCCCTTAAGAAAAATAATAAAAATTTCGAGAATAACATTTTTATCTATAAAAATATGTACAAAAAACAGACTGTTTTTTTACCTGACCAGGAAGTTCATTTACATAATTCTAATTCTTTAGCTCTATTATTGGTTATTGGCTGGATGGAAGTTGTGAGGAGGAATGAAATTGCTTAAAATTAATGCAACCGACTACAAGGTCGTTGTATGCTTCCAACAGCGCAGTAAAAAATATGTTGTTTAAAGATTCTCGAAAAATAGTCATTTCTGGTGTCTTGAATATTGGTTTTCAAAGCTGTCTAGGTGGAGAGATATTGGTGACTGACAGTTTCACAAAGATGCGAAGATCTTCTGCAATGGAAGTTTTTCTCTTCAGCTGTATTGCAAAATATTATTTGAAATTCAGTTAAATCTAGCATTAATGCTACATAAGTTGGTATTAAACAGGGGAATGGTGGATTGGTATTGCTAAGATATAGAAACTTAAGTATTTTTATGTAGCAGTATGGTGACCCGTGTATGGTAGGAGTATGATGGTCAGTATTTCCAAAGAGCGGGTATGGTACTAATATATGGGTGTGTATAATAGATTGGGACGAGTGAAGTTTGAACTAGGTTTTATTCCTTATATTGTTCCCAAGTTAAGCAGATAAAGGCTTCGTATTTTGTTTTCACTAAGAAAAATATTTTGATGTCTTTTTGAGATATCTTCATCGGAACTCTGTAATGGCTGTGAGTAGTGGATAATTTCATGGAGTTTCTGTATTAAATTAGAGCTATTGGAATTACGTCTGGAGTAACAAGTCTCAAATCTGGAGCAAGAAAAAGTTCATAATAATCGGGTTCTTTTTCATTTTCCATTCTTTGGGTTCTTCATAATGTACATAGGACTTTTACTGTTGGCTTCTTTTCCGACAATTTCGGAATAAAATCAGATAATATGTTTTGAATAATTAGAAGTTTTCAAATATTCGGGGGTCAGTTTTCACGGTTGTAAGTAGTGATAGATGACTTGTTATTACTTTTCTCATAAAGGATTTTATTTCGTAGTTAAGTTATCAGAAATATTTCATTACTTTATCTGGGGGCCGCTAAACTTTTCATCTAATTGTGAGACTCTATAGATGTCCTATAATTTTCTTAATGACTAGTTCTCCCACATCAAATGGCCTTAATTGAAAAGAAACCAAGAAATTGAAATCTGTTTTCTGGGTATAATTTTTAAAATGAATCATGTTTGGTATTCAAAATATATACAGCAGGGGACATGTTTAATTCAGAATGGGATGAGTGTTTGTTGTACATTGCAATTACTTTCGGAAGAATGTTCCAACTTTTAGGAGTTCCACAATGTGCTTCTCACAAATCAGAACTACTTTTATTCGCACGTTCATACACTTCATTTCCAAGCTGTATAACATGTCTAAAAAGATGTTTCACTTGTATTCTGATGATAGTTTCTTCGACTCTACCCGAGTTAAATTCTAATCCGGACAGTCAGAAAGCTTAGGGATTTTTTAGTAATGTAGGTAAAAGTCTTTTCAAAGCAAGAGCTATAGTTTCTGATTGTTTCTGATTTTTTGTTTCTTACTGGTATAGCGTGAAGGAATTTACTGTTATGATCTAGGAAATTGTCATCCTGTTTTCGGAAGTGACTTTCTTTAGAAAAACTAATCATATAAAACCCAATAAGTTCGACTGGAATGCCCATCAAGATTTGAGAAAATACGATTCACATACTGATGATGGTTTGACGATCGATGAATAAATGTGTTAACAGGATTTTTGAAGCTTACGCTAAATTGAGGAAGGATACATTTATTAAATTTAAGTATTCCAATATATCGTACTTGTATACTTGTATATTCTATTCATTTATTTAATTAATTTATTTAAATAATATTTATGCTTGTGTTGTATAATAATAATAAAAAATAATATTTAATAATATTTATTTATTTATTAATAAGTATACTAGTTGCTTGTAAAAATAAAGAAGTGAAATTGGTAATTACTTTTAACCAGCTGAAAAGAGTTGTCGACTTAGAAATAAAAAAATTGGTCTGTTTTCTGCTAAAACGGAGTTATCGAATTATGAACTTTAAATTACAAAAAATTGGTCTTTTTCCTGCAAGCTTTTTTAGAATCGATTTTAGTAATTGTGGGTTTTTGGATTCGCCCACATATATATATATATATATATATATATTATATATTTTATATATATATATTATATATATTATTATATATTATATATACTATAATATATATGAGGATAGTAGTGGTGGTGTGTATATATAATAGTAATACATATCAACGCTAGTAATATATATTGTTAGCCAGCCTCTCTCGAAAGGCATCATGGCATTATAAAAACTATAACGCTTACAGGAAATAAATAACATCTTTTGATTTTCAGCACGCCATTATGGATCGAATGAACTAAAATAACACTTAAACTATTGTATAATCCTTAGGTCTGGCAGCGTAAGCTCTAATCAACCTTCCATTTCTGCAGTATACAAAACTTTCCAATATAGTTTTTTTTTATTATGCTCTGGAGAAAAATGGTTAGTTGGTTTCGCAGAAGCCCTTTGTTGTAAATCGATAGGAACGTTTTTCGAATTGAAAAAATATCATTACCAATCATAGGCAAGGAAATTTGAGTACCATGGATAACGAGCCGAGCGCGGCCCGTCGGATCAGCTGAAATTGTTAAACAATACTCATGTACTTATATGTATCTAATTTTTAGTGAAATGATAGATATTTTAGTATTTTTAATATATAAAGTTAGATAAACTATTAAAATCTTTTGCAAGCCAATTTCCACGACACATGTCTTTGTACAAGAAATTTGTCTGTAAGAAAGTATCTTCCGCAAGCCTGCGTTTATTAATTCCCGAAATCGAGGATTAACAACGTGCCTGACTGTGACGTTTAGTGACGTAAGGGCGAAAAAACGGGCTCTGGAACGATTGCATTGTGCGCCTGAGTGCCGCCCGGGCTGCAGTCTGGCTTCTTGAAACGCAGCTAGTTATTTTTTTATTTTCCTTTTTTAGGGTTGAGCGACGAGGGGAACGAAGTCCCTCGTGTCCGGTAGGCGCTAGAAAACCCGATCTAGAAACCCACTTTGTGTTTTAAACCTAGGATATTTTAGTTTAAAAAAGAACGACATTTTGGCACTGATTTGGGTTAAATTATATCGGAACGTGTCATGGTTTATGAAGCTGGCATATGTGTAAATATATACAGATTTTAAATTTTCTTAATAATTTTAAAAGTTTCAAAGAGCGTTATTTTTTTTTTTTAAATTTAGCATGGATTAAAAAGGTGTATCTGATTATATAAAATATTATTTATTTTCCTGTAGCTGTTATAAGTTTTTTGTTACATGCGTGTTTTTTTTCGGGGAGGTTACCCTATATATATATATATATATATTAGATATTATATTATTATATATATAATATGATATATATTATATATATATATATATATATATTTATATATATAGTTTATATATATATATATATATTATATATATATATATATATATATATATATAGTATTTATAATTAGGTGAAGGCCTTACCACCACTGGGCGTTATGACGGGATCGGTAACCTTGATCATTATGGAAAAACTAATTACTATTATAGTGTAAACTTAAGTAATAAAACGCGAAAACGTTAATTTATTTTTAAAAAGACGATATATTTCTCTAACCTATGGATAATAATAAATCAACTATTCAATAAAAACAATCATGAGAAAAAAATGCAATGCAGAAACATATCATCACCATTCACCAAAGGATAACTAATTAAAAACACAAGTTTTTACACTTATCGATCTGTTAATTGACACACTGAATCAACTAAAAGATAGAGAGGGTTTAATTTGCACATACGCAATATATATATATTATATAATAATATAGGTATGATTATTGTGTATTACTATATATATATATAGATATAATAGAGTATATATAATTTATATATAATATATTATATTATATATAATATTATGATATATATATAATATGATATGTTATATATATATATTACTTATAGGGTACCTTCTAGTCATATTACTATATTTATATATAGTATATATATATAATTATATAATATAATTTAAATATGCGAATCGAAATGTTTTTGAAAAAACGATATTGTATGTCGAAATAATATAGAGAGAATAATTTAAAGAGAAAAAATAGACGAAAAAAATTCATCTTTTGTTCAAGGTAAATTTATAATCTAGATCATGCAAGACATCTCTGCTCGGCATTGCACCAGTAAAAAATATTACAGTATGGTGCGTTTTGGACAACAGAATTTTAAAGTTTCTTATGGATAAATTGATCGAGAAAAAAAAAAAAAAAAAAAAAATTATATATATATACGATATATATTAGTATATATATATATATATGAATAATCTTTATAATATATAAATATAGTATATTTTATATTTATATACTATATATATATATATATATTAGAAAGTTACAAGAAATAACAATTGCTGTATAGTAGTTGTGGCTTAGTTTGATTATTTCGGGGGGCTACAGTTTCCGAGTGCCTATGGACGAGCCGGCACTGGTTAATACCATTTAAGACCCCTTTTATATTATAGTATCTTATTTGCTTTTAAAAGGAGTTTTCCAAATATTTTCTAAAATATCAAGACTTTTCAGCCAGACGATATCAGTTCAACATGGCGGTTGAGTTCACAGAATATTCTACTGTTACAGGACCATATTATTATGCTTTAAGAAAATTGTTAGCTGCCTAAGTGGAATAAAGCCTAGGTAATAGCAAATTAATAAAATAAAAAATACTGTTGAAAGTATTTCCTAACGGGCTTAATTATGTTGATGATAAACAATGTAGCCTACGGGTATTTTTTAATTTGTTTAAAGGTAGAATTTATAAATATTAAAAATTAAAAAAAAAAATTATAGTTGGCACATAAACATGAAGATACGTATCTCAGGTAAAAAAAAATTTTTCTAAACATTTAATCCTATCAGAAGGTCTCCAAGAATGTCAACATGTTTCATGGGGACGTAATTTTAGTACGATTTTTTTTTCTTGTGCTCTCGAGTCAATATGGAAGCTATTTTTACCTCTAAAATTTTTAAAAATTAAAAATTTTAGAAGTAGATGAATAGAAATTGCTTGTGATTTGTGTTGTTTATCGTGGGAACGCATGCCGGGTTTAAAAAATATAGAAAATAATTAAATATATAAATAAATAAAAAATGAAATTAAAATAAAAAAAAAAAAAAAAAAAAAAAAAAAAAAAAAAAAAAAAAAAAAAAAAAAAAAAAAATAAAAAAGTAAAATAAAAAAAAGTAAAATAAAAAAATATTAAAATAAAAAAAAAATATTAAAAATAAAGAAATATTAGAAATAAAAAACAAAAATAAGAGAAAAAAAAACACTATAAAAAAAACTTAAAAAATAAAAAAAATTTATATAAAAAAAGATTAAAAAATGAAAAAAAAGTTAAAATAAAAGAATAAAAAATAAAAGTAATAGAAATAAAAATGAAAAATAATAGAAAAATTAAATTAAATAATAATTAAAATAATTATATGACTATTAGACCGTTCAATAATTCTTATCATATGCATAGAATTTCGGAAAATTTAAAGGATGATAATTATAATGATGAAAATTATGATAATGATTAATAATACTAATAAAACCAAATAAATTTATAAAATGATTTGAAATAAAAGTAATTACTTTTTAAAGCATAATAGAATACGAATTAATTTATTTACTATGAATGGAAAAAAAGGTTAACTATTTTGAATTAAAAAGAGCTTAGTATTTTAAAATTTTGTGCATCATAAAGCACGAACCAACATTTATTCAACTTCGAAAATAAATTAAAATGCAATAATGCGAACTAAAAAATAGATTTAATGAATTAATGATATTTAAAGAAAAAAAAATTAGACAACAAAAAATTATCATCATTATAATAAACACTGCTTAACAGTCTTCTATCACAAACTTAGTTTGGCTTTACCAAAACCTAGGATCCCACAAACTTAAGTTTGCTTAACATTTTGCGTAGGATCCCACAAACTTAAGTTTGCTTTAACATTTTGCGTAGGATCCCACAAACTTAAGTTTGCTTAACATTTTGCGTAGGATCCCACAAACTTAAGTTTGCTTAACATTTTGCGTAGGATCCCACAAACTTAAGTTTGCTTAACATTTTGCGTAGGATCCCACAAACTTAAGTTTGCTTAACATTTTGCGTAGGATCCCACAAACTTAAGTTTGCTTAACATTTTGCGTAGGATCCCACAAACTTAAGTTTGCTTAACATTTTGCGTAGGATCCCACAAACTTAAGTTTGCTTAACATTTTGCGTAGGATCCCACAAACTTAAGTTTGCTTAACATTTTGCGTAGGATCCCACAAACTTAAGTTTGCTTAACATTTTGCGTAGGATCCCACAAACTTAAGTTTGCTTAACATTTTGCGTAGGATCCCACAAACTTAAGTTTGCTTAACATTTTGCGTAGGATCCCACAAACTTAAGTTTGCTTTAACATTTTGCGTAGGATCCCACAAACTTAAGTTTGCTTAATTATAACTAGCTTTCGTTTAAGTTTGCTTAAACATTTTGCGTAGGATCCCACAAACTTAAGTTTGTGGGATCGTACGATCAACCAATCACAACGTTTCTTACATTTTGGCGTAGGTAAATGATTTGCTTAACATTTTGCGTAGGATCCCACAAACTTAAGTTTGCTTAAACATTTTGCGTAAGGCGTCACAAACTTAAGTTTAGCTTAACATTTTGCGTAGGATCCCACAAACTTAAGTTTGCTTACATTTTGCGTAGATCGCCAAAACTTTAAGTTTGCTTAACTATTTTGCGTAGGATCCCAATGTAAGTTGCTTTACCATTTTGTAGGATCACAAGACTTTAAAGATCTTGCTGTACATTTTTGTCGTAGAGATCCCGAAAACTTAAGTTTGCTTTAACATTTTGCGTAGGATCCCACAAACATTGTTTGCTTACATTTTGCGTAAGGATGTCCTATATTTTTGCTTAACATTTTGCGTAGGACCCCACAAACTAATGTTTCTTACATTTTTGCGTAGGATCCGCAAACGTTAAGTTTTGCGTTAAATTTTGCGTAGGCCTAACATCTAGTTTGCCTAACCTCTAGTTTGCCTAACCTTAAGTTTGCTTAACATTTTGCGTAGGATCCCACAAACTTAAGTTTGCTTAACATTTTGCGTAGGATCCCACAAACTTAAGTTTGCTTAACATTTTGCGTAGGATCCCACAAACTTAAGTTTGCTTAATTTGCGTATGATCCCACAAACTTAAGTTTGCTTAACATTTTGCGTACGATCCCACAAACTTAAGTTTGCTTAACATTTTGCGTAGGATCCCACAAACTTAAGTTTGCTTAACATTTTGCGTAGGATCCCACAAACTTAAGTTTGCTTAATATTTTGCGTACGATCCCACAAACTTAAGTTTGCTTAACATTTTGCGTACGATCCCACAAACTTAAGTTTGCTTAACATTTTGCGTACGATCCCACAAACTTAAGTTTGCTTAACATTTTGCGTACGATCCCACAAACTTAAGTTTGCTTAACATTTTGCGTACGATCCCACAAACTTAAGTTTGCTTAACATTTTGCGTAGGATCCCACAAACTTAAGTTTGTGGGATAAGTTTGCTTAACATTTTGCGTACGATCCCACAAACTTAAGTTGAA
>JABUQX010102795.1:12500-15000 GCA_015478945.1 Trachelipus rathkii
ATAGTCAACCTATCCCAGAATCAGAAAAAACAGATTTCTAGTATCATTCTCTTTAGCTTTCAAATAATATGTTCTAGAGACGACATAATAAATTATTAAAATAATTAATAAGCTAATTTAATATGAGAAATTACGGATTTGCAGTTTCAGTTGCGGTATCTGGTATCCTCCTCACTCGTCTGATTATACCTCTCACCCCTACTTAATTGTTTTATAATATGGTACGCGAGTATTATAATAGATGAAACTCAACTTTGTAAGGTTTGGATAACTTTACGTTCAGATCACGGCATCATACTGGCCACAATACAATTTTCTCAGCTCCAAAGTTCTGATTAGAGTTATCCAAACTTACAAAGTTCCTTTAATATGCCACCCATTTAAAAGCTTTTTCCCTCTCCCACTTTGTAGCCCACACGGACGGATCAAAATCTGGTGAATATGTTGGCGCTTCGGATGTGTTTAAGGACCACATAGCTTCTCATACGTTCCCATTTCATTCATCAGATTTTACAACGGAAATTACGACTCTTCTGCTGACTTGCTCGAAGATCATCTACAATACCCATCCTATCTCTTATGTCATCTATTCTGATAATCTTAGCGCACTTTACGCATTACAGAATCTGAGAAATAGAAATACCCTTATACTTATTGCCCAGCATTATCACCACCTCGCCCTTTTCAGACATGTATCTCTAACACCTTGCTAAATTCCATCTCATTTCTGAATTCCGGGCATTGGAGAAGCTGATAAGCATGCTAAACTTGCCTCAAAATTTCTCCCCAATACTCTGAAGGATCGCTATCTTCCTTCCTCCGATTACTTCCCCTACATTAGCAGTAGGTTTTGATCAGTCAGGCATTAATGCTGGAAGCAAAATAGTCACGGGGAGAAACTCCTCCTCATAAAACCTACACTTGGAGGTGTGGCCTTCTTCTTGTCGCTGTCAACGTCTCCAAGAGGTTATATTGACCCGCCTTTGCATTTGCCGCAAAAATTTTACTCATAGCTACCTCTTGTTCAAAGAACCTCCTCTTAGTCAAAAAAATTCAACCTTTGTCATTTTGTAAGTCTTCATTACACCCACTACTATTCGGCATGTTTTCTTAGACTGCCATGCACTATAAATAACCGCCAAAGGGGTTTTCCCTCCTACGCCCCAGACCCTCAAGTAAACGCCTTCAATCTCTTTTAGCTGACTCCCTATATTTCCGTTTTTACTCACGAGCTCCATCTACTGTATAGGACTTATAGCATTTTCTTTGCTGCCCTTTTCCCGTTCATTTTTGAGATCGTCTCAGTGACTAATCCACCTCTCCCAGCGTTACCGCAGTTCGTCTCGAACTACACCTGCTGCACAAGATTTAACATTTTCTTCGCCTCCACTTTCCACATTAGGTTTAAAGGTCGTCCCTGAGATGGGTCCTTCTGTCCCAGCATTGCAACATTCCAGTGAGCAGCGATGATTTTTACACGCCCACTCAAGTATGAATATATTATGTAGTATATTATTATTTATATATTATATTATATATATATATATATAATAAATATAATATATATATATATATATATTATTATATATATCTATATATATATATATATATATATAATATATATATATATTATATATATGTTATCTATTTACTAATATTTCATCTACATATTCATTTTTAAGTTAAACATATTAAGATGTTGAAATTAATTTACGGAATTGAGGAAATGAGAAAGAAGAAGAAGAAATTGTATTTAGGTTTTATGGACTTGCAACATACATTTGACAGTATACTAGTGATATATGGTGTTGGTGGTAGGCTTCTGAATGAAATCAAAAATATATACGTCGATAGTGAAGCGTCTCTAAGAACAAATGTAGTTAAAAGTGAATGGAAGGAATATGTTACGTCTTCGTGGCTATTTAATTTGTATATGGATAGGGTGATGAAAGGATTAGAGGTAAGGCTGATAGGCTAAAGTGTCACATAGATGGAGAATGGAAGAGGGTGGAGGGTGTCCTGCTTATTGTACGATGATGATTTGATTTTGTGTTGTAAATCTGAAAAAAAGTTTGAGACGATTGGTAGAGGGGTTAAGCAGGGTGTGTAAAAGACGGGTTTTAAAAGGAAATGTAGAAGATAAGAGTAAGGTGATCATAGTGAATGATGAGAGTCCGCGGTTTGAAATCATGTTGGTTTGGGAGCAACTATCAAAGTTTAAATACTTAGGGAATATGTTAGATGAAAAGGGAATGGATGATGCATAGTGTAGTAGAAAAGTTATGAATGGTAGCAAAGTGTCTGGTGAAAAATCCTCAGTGAACACAAAGGACTAAGCCTTGAGTGCGCTAGAGTTCTCATGATAGTATTATTGTTACCGTTGTTAATGTAAAGAATTGAACCTATATTGTTGAATAAGAAGTATAGATCTAAGGTACAATCTGCTCAGATGGACAATCTTAGGGGTGCGTTAGATGCAAGAAGAATTTATAAAATTAGG
>JABUQX010102795.1:20000-27500 GCA_015478945.1 Trachelipus rathkii
TTCAAGAGAATTGACCGCTTGCACTGTAATGACAAAAAGGTATGCCACAATTGCAAATTATTAAATCCAGATGTAAGACTACAGTAAAACAAGGCAATAAGGTGAACTCGCATGTATTTTAGTAATTTTAAGTTGTTAAATGTTGACTTTAAAATATTCATAAATATTTGAGATGATTTTTTCTGGTTTCCCTGCGTGACGTTATCAGAATCAAATTTATTTTCAGATATGATGCTATTGGATTGAAGTCCTCATTTCAATTTCTCTTGATAAATCTTCTCTTTGCTCCTTCTCTTCTCTTTTTTATATCTTTTGACCTACTTTCAGCTACTTGAACAAATGTTTTCAGGTTTCATATGCCACTTTACAGGCTGAAAAAGCGATGCTCCGACACACTGATTCATAGCAAGTGCTCCAGAAATTACTGCGGCACCAGTGTAGCCATAGTTTTCAAGCAAATAATTTGCTATGACCGGGGATATGAATGAACCTACACAATCCCCTACCGATGTTAGACCAATTGCAAACCCTCGATGTTTCTTAAAATAACTTGATACAACCAAAAAACTAAGGACAAAGGCTGAAGCTGTTGCGATCCCTGCAAATGAAATTTCAAATCGTGTTTCTCTGTTTCAATATCGCTTAACACAAAACGTATAATCTCTGCACCAGAGATTCGGTGTACTTAACGTTTACCGTCTAGGCAAGTTTAAGGTCCTTCAAAAACATTTTCGATATTGAGCATGCAAAGTATCAAAATGACAAGTTTTCACAATATGTCCAAAAAGAAGAGAAAATTCTCAATTGACGAATTTTTTTCTGTTGTGAGTAGTTATATTCTCACATTTGATGAAAAGAAATTTAACTCGTTATTATGAATAGTTTTGGTAGCTCAATTTTGACACCCAGGTTCTGAGGACCCTTACAATGTTCAACTTTACTTATTATCTTTACTTCCTTAAGAAACGTAAAACTTTATATAATAATGATTATATTATAAATATTATATATATTATATTATACTATACTATATAATATACTAGTTATATATACTATTATATAATATTATAATATATTATATACTTATATATTATATATACTACTATAATATATACTATATATTATTATAATTACATATATATATATAATATGAATTATAAACAGCCTGGAGTATTACAGAACCATTGTACCCGTAACAAGCACTTGTTAGGACCTAAATCTCAGATTTTCAATAAAAATAACTTTAAATCTAATTTAAAATGAACAAATAAATATGGATAACACCTTTTATACAATTGTAATATTGTTTATTCATACTCCTTTAATTAAAATAATTGTTGGAAAATATTAAAAAGAAAATAAAATAAAATGAACATTAGAGCAGGTGTACTAGTTTTAAAATCTACAGACGTTTTCACCGGGATAGGGAAGGATAGTTCCCTGTCCAATTTCAGTTATAGCTATATATATATAATATTTATACTATATTATAATATATTAATATATGAATATATACTATATATAAATATATACGATATTATATTATATATATATACTATATATATATATATATATAATATATATATATATATATATATATATATATTATATATTAGTTTCTCTTAAGACTTAAAATTATCTAAAGAATTATCATTAGCAATTTTACACAAGATTTATTAAGGGGAATAATATCCAGGTCAACAGATTAACTTTGCAGAAATACAATAATTCATGATTAGCCTCAATGAGTGATTTTGAAATATGGATTATCAATGAAAAAAAAATTTTCTGTAAATTATATAGTATATATATATATAAATCATTTATTTATATATATATTTAATATAATTATTATATATATATATATATAGTTATATAATATATATATATATTTATATAATATATATATATATATATCATATATCATATATATACTATATATATATACTATATATACTACATATATATACTATATATATATAATATAATATAATATGGCGGGAACAGTTTCATACTGTCTCAGTTTGACAATTTTAAAGTGTATCATTGACGCGAAATGATAGCGTCAATCTATCTCCACTCACGACAACTGAGAACTATAAACTGTTGCAATGCACAGGGTAAATTTGACATAGTTTTTCTTTTGTGTATAGTAAGAGGAGAACATATTAGTTCATGACTCCGAAGCGAACCGAGTTACCAAAGAATGTTATAAATCATAGACAAGCATTCCTATTGTTCTTTTATTTGCAACCGTCTTAATTTTAATAAATAATGCGCAAAAATCATTTTAAAGAATGCCAGTCGCGCCAGATAATATTGCAAAACGTCATAGATATCTTCTTTCATATACTTGTGTTTATCTGGAAACCTATATAATGTATTTGGTTTTAAACTAAGAGGCGGTTAAAAATAAATCGATTTTTAATATTGAAACACCTTGATCCTATTCTATTATTAGCAATTCGTTTGGTGATCGTCCGTTTCGGATTCATTATATATCTCTCTAATTTGGCTGTAAGTTGATTGGGGTGTATATACATTAAAATTGAAACCAATACTAAGCAGAAAATTATCTATGAATAATTTTAAAAATTATATATTTTCACTTTTTTTTATTGATATTATAAGTGTTATTGATTTTAAAGTAAATAAACTATCTGAACAGTATTTGTTGTTAATAAGGCAATATTTGGAAAACATTAAAAGTTCTACACATAGATTTCTTGCTAAGGGGAATTTGTTTTCTGTAGAATTTCTAATTAGGCCATAAATTATATTATTGCATCCTATATTTTGGGATGATTTTTATCTAATATTTATACTTATTTTTTCTTATTTGAAATTTTACGAGATAAATAACCGAAAAACAAAAGAATTTTATCTGCTATCTATATTTTGATCCACAGTTCAGATCTTTTCCTCAGAAAGTGAAGTCGAGAATTAGTAAAGGTATGTTTTTCTACTTGTTGAACTAAAGATTAAAAATAAAATAATGCCGAGATCAGCATTGAATCTGCTGTCAGAGTCGGACTGTTTATCAGTTTCACAAGGTTCCTTCGTAGTTATTTGTCATCGATCTTTATTTATGTTTTTTTTTTTTTACTTATTTTTTTCTATTATTTTTCATTTTTATTATTATTTGTATTGTATGTATTTTTGTTTTTTTTTTTTTTTTCTCCTATATAATGCTTTATATCTTTTGCATGCTGTATGTTTAAATATATTAAAGCAACTGAATAAGATAATTCTCTCTCTCTTATTTATTGCTAAACATTTTTTATTCCTATAATATGTTTTATTGTTTTATTTCTTTTTATTTTTTCTTTATATGGTTAGTGAATAGTTACAGTAAAACAAATTATATAATTAAAAAATTATTAAAAAAGATAAACTATAATTATATTTAAATTTTCTTTAGAATTTGGTTTTATAAAATATATTTTCTTAAATTCTTAATGATAAGTCAAAATAAAAGTGCCATTAAGCAATCTTTTATTATTTTTTTTGTTTAGTACTGAATTTTTTTTTGCGTCTCCAATGGCTCCAATGTGTTGATATACTAATTTAATATACATATTATTATAACGTTTGACTGTATATAATAGTATAGTATAATATATTATGATTGCTGCTAATGATACTTAGTTATTTGATAGTATTTGTTATAAATACTATCCCGTTATTTAGTACTTACGTATTTAGTACCGGATCATAATGTCTTTAACTATGTTATACATATTAGTCAGATATCATGAGTAGTATGCTATATGTATTTATATTATATATTAGTAGAAGATTATACTGGTTCATGGTGGTAGTAGTTGTATATGATGATACTAGCATTATATCATATAGCTGTCTTTATATAGTATCATATATATATATATTATTATTACTATACTATAATATATACTTATTACTTATCTACTATATAAGATTATTACTGTAGATCCGATGATATATATATAACTATCTCTTATAATATATATATACTATATGATATAGTATACTATATATCATATATATATACTATAATAGTATTACTAATAATATTATTATGTAACTATACTATATATATATTATATACCTATAAACATTGATTAATAGCGGTGAATAATATATATATATATATATCAGATATCAGATATTTTCTATATATGTGGACGGGGGTGAGTGAGAGTGAGTGTGAGTAGGGTGAGGTAGTAGTGTGTAGGGGGTGAGGGTGGGGGGGTAATTTTGTGCGATATTTATAAATACTAACACAAAAAAAATATTGATACAATATTTATAGTTTAATATTTTATTTTGTCTTAATTATTAAAGCAATCTGACTCTTAGAAAGAGATTAGAGATGGTCGTGAAAAGCCCTAGAACCCACCCACTCAAGAGGTCGAACTTTCCCACATATGTTATGCGTACTCATTATAAGGACTGGCTGGCAAAATCACAATAAAGAGGAAGCAATTTGAGAGGTGTAAAAAAGTTCCGTAGAACCTCAAAATAATCTGACCTCTTACAAAGCTTATTATTGGGGACAACGATAAGACTTTTTTTTGTGTGTTTTTTAAGAAAATTTGATAAAAAAAGGAAGCACCTAACTATAATTAAAATAAAAAAGAATTTGAGCTAAACTTTCGACAAGTCTTACAATTGAATAAAATTTAAAGTTGAGGAAGAAAATTAAATTTTTCAGTAGTGGAAAACTACCATGTTTCCTTTGTCTCTGTAAGAAATCAGAAATTATAAAAGGTTAAGTTGCTCAAAAGTTCCTTTCTTGAATCAATTAATTGCAATTTTGTTGGATTATTTCCGAAATGTTAAGAGTAAAAAAGGATCGGGTCATTTGTAAATAAGTTTATAAATGGTGGAGTAACAGATGGAGTTTTATTAATGAAAAGTAAAAAAAAATGTTGGGATTAACAAAACTCTGATATACATCATTATAGATAGAGCTTAAAGAATAATGACAACCGTCTACTACAACTTTGTAAGGTGACAGAGAAAATCAGAGAGGGTAAAGAGTACATATACCAAAGGAAGGAAGCTTTGATATTAAAACTTTGTACTTTACATATTCGAAATGTTTCAATGTTCTCATCGCCCCAGATAAAGTTTCACTTAAATTCAGGAATTCAAAGAACCATGAATCAGAGTAGAAAGGACACAGATATAAAAAAGAGCTGACATATAATGACAATGGAAAGCTCATTAAGTGTAATAAGCAATAGATGAATGAAAACGGGAGAAAATTTAGAGAATCAGGGATAGGTGTTGATGAAGCTCAAAGAAATACTTAGGGATAGACAGAATCCTGACGAACATTACTAATTATATTTTAAAGGATGAAGGATTATTTTATGCAATTATAAATCTGACTAGTCAGAAGTGGAATGCAATACATTTGAGTTGGTCAAGATTGCGTAGACTAGGTGCCTATTTTAAAAATGATTATCGAAAAGATCTCTGAAAGAAAACTGCATACTCGAATGCTTCCTGGATTGGTAAAAGCTTAACATAGAGTACCTAGGGTGAAACTGTAGGGTTTTTAGACTATAGCATAAATGTTCTTGTATTAATGATGAATTTTTTTAAGAACATCAGACTATATAGTTTACGGTTAATTAAGAAGATGGAAAGTAAATCGTTTAAAGAAACTTTAAACTTGAAAAAGCTTGTTTTACTTCTATGGTTTATAATATTTAATGTACAATGTAGCTAGTGAAATGCATAACAAAGGAAAGAGAGCAGATATGCCTTTTTTAGGAAAAGAATTTTGAAATAAATTTACTATGCTGGAAGCCGACTTGTAAAATATTATGCATGTATTAGTGATTGAGTTTCAGGTTATATAAAAATAGAAGGAACAAGAAATAATGACTATCAAACTGGGTGTGAAGGAGTGGAAGATAAAACCTATGGAAAACAACAGTCTTTAAGTATTTGGATATAATAGAAAGAGATGGAGAAGAGTTTAACATTTGGAGGAAGAATTAGAATTTGAAGGAGTAAAGACGAATTTATTTGAGTGTTTATTTGTTCAAATTGTTTTGTGAGGTCGTTAGACAAGCGTTAAATGTGAAATGGAGAGAATGTTATCGATAGTGAATTTAAAAAGAAGGAATAAATGAATTGGGAGTTTATGTTTAATTTGTTTGTACTGTTTTGCACATATTTCATAAAATTAAAGCATGGAAACTTCTTCTCGTGACTCAATTAAGACCCATCTAATCACAAATGGAATGAGAGACACGAGTTTAAGTTATAATGATCGCTTCACTACACTTTTAACATTTTCTAGCGCTCAGCTATTGACTTGAACAGGACTTATGATATACACAAGGACACAATTTCACAGCAAGTGCTGTGAAAGTAACTTTTACCAACTACTTGAGAACATATCAATATTTAAGGAGTTTTGCCGCAAGAGGATACGTGACCTCATGAAAAATGAAAAATGAAACCATAGTTTTCACTGGTAAGATAATTAATATAAATTTCCTTATTTAGATCTGAACTCGGGGCTAATATAAGAAATCAGCAGTTGGAACGAATGCAGAGAGGACCAAAGAAAGGAAAGTTGCTAGTCCTCCAAAAATACCCACTTTCCTTGAGCCAAATTGTTCACATAGAGGACCAATCAAGATAATATAGAAGCTCCAAATTAAACTGATAAATATAGATCAGCAGTTTTGGTTGAAGAGGACTCCAACTTGACATCAAAATCGGAAGAAAAATAATGCTAAACGCACTATAGAGGGAAGCCTAAGCACTAAAATTCGCTATAGTCATATTATAACCAATATTTATTTTTCAAAACAGACTCTTAAATAAAGAATCTTTCAACAAACACACTTAGTTAACCCTACCATTATTAAGAAACTCCACAAAGAACCATCCAACCCCACCCTCCATCAGGCGGAACCATCTCCACATTTCTCTCAACTGGATTTTTATTAACTCAGGTGGTTGCACCTTTCTCGAATGTTTTGGAGGAAAAGCTTCGGAAGGTTACATATGGGGCTTCTAAATTGCTACATTGTTTAAATGATGTCCTGATATAAAGTAAGATAGCTAAATCAATATCTGAAATTGTTTTGGAGTAAGGAAAAATAATGAGAAATCAGCTAAATATATATATATATATATATTATATAATATATATATATATATCTATAGATATATATATATATATATAAATTTATATATATAATTTATATATTAAATTATATATAATATATATTATTATATATATATATATATATATATATATATATTATTATATTATTATATATAAATTATATTATATATATATAATATATATAATATATATTATATATATATATACTATATATATATAATATATATAGTAATATATAAAATTATATATATATAATAAGTTATTTTTACAAATGCATATTACCGACACACAATATATATAATTATATAATATATAATATTCTATATATATAATATATATAATGTATATAGTTATTTATA
>JABUQX010102795.1:37500-42490 GCA_015478945.1 Trachelipus rathkii
TTCTCGACCGCAACGCTTTGGTCTACATGATGGGTCAATTTTGACCCGGCACGAGTATTTTTGATCTTCCTTTAGGGGCATAGCCCTATTTTGATCGTCTTTACCCTTGTTTGACCAATGATATTTCGGTCACATCTATACACGCGCGAGCGAAGACGCAAAAACCAACACACACACACACAAAATACTACATTTCTGAACACGACACACACACAAACCCACTTATATAACATACATTCACTATGAACACTTACCTCCTCCATAGAACACTTGCACTTACATTTTACACTTATGACAACACGTACAAACACACGACAAATTCCTTTGGTCTTCCATGTCAATTTGACCCAATGACCACGGTAATATTTTTTGTACCTTCCCCGCTTCCCTTTAGGGACTTAGCCCCCTTTTTGATGCCTTAACCTTGTTTGACATGATATTTTCGGACTTGACCTTGCAAGATACATGGGTCACATATTGACCCCACGCTAACTTGATTGGGCTTTCGATGTTCCCATCACCCCGTAAGAAAGTATCTTAGTGATGTCCTATTAGTGTTCTATGAGTATTCCTAATGAGTGGGCAGGTGACATGTCAGGTGAGTGCCCAAGTGAGTGCCCAATGAGTGCCAATGAGTTGCCAAGTGGAGTGCATGAGTGCCAAGTGAGGTGCCAAATAGTGCCACGTGAGTGCCACATTAGTGCCAACTGAGATGCCAACTGAGTGCCAGTTTTTTCAAGCCTTTTCTAGCCGTTACCCTGAGCCTAGAATAGCGCCTAATATGTGGGTGTCTATAATAACTACGCCTAGGTTTAATCAGTATGAGGAATCAGATTGGTGTATATTACAATCTGCTAGAATTCTTTCCTACTATGAATTAGTATTTTTATAACACTTATAAGCACTTTCACTCTCCATAGACATTTACACTAGCCCATATACACTTACAACTCACCACGCAACGATGGGTACACTTACACTTACAATGCACACAACTCGAAGCCAATTTGTTGCCTTCATCTTGATGACTCAATGCTTTTGATGAAGTCATAATTAGATACCGCACCTATATTGATGATTCATCTTTTGATGACTCATCTTTTGTTTTAACTCTAGATCATAAGCTGCCCACAGGCAGGGCGCAGCAAGCCCCCCCTCCGCAAGCAAAGGATGGAGGCCCCGCAACCGCAGGTGCGACCCGCCGCGCGAATGAAAAAATATATTATACTATAAGTCATTCATTTTTATTTTCATACTTAAAAATAAACATTTTTTTTAATTAAAAACATTTTTCGCGAACACTAAAACTGTAAACTCCATTAGCAGACCTATTATTTTAACAACATATATTATTAACATATATTTTTTTTTAATACTTTTTAATTCTTTAATCTTTTTAATTTATAAATTTTTAGAAAAATTGTATGTACAGAAGAAAAAAAAACCCTGACGTGCTAATTATATAAACATTTTATTTTACTACTACCACTCATACGAAATTTTTTTATTAAAAAAACATTAACATTACAATACCTTAAAGCAGTAAATCAGTAAATCAAAGAGGTGTTACCTAACACACTAGGGGGGGATTAGTATGCTTTTTGTTTAACAATTACTGTTTATACTTGCTTTAAAAACTCATTTGGTTTTACCCGCTTTTTAACTCAATGGTTTTTACGTTGCTTTAAACCAAAAAACACCTCATCATTTTTACTGCTTAATAACCTCACATATTCATTACCATTACATACTTAAAAGCAGTAAAATCAGTAAATTCATAGAGGTGTTACGCATAACACCAAGGGGGGAATTTAGTATGCTTCTTGTTTTAACTTGCTTTAAATGCTTTAACGTCAATGTTTTAAACTGCTTTAAAACAACTCATTTTTACAACTGCTTTAAACTTTCTGCTTACTGCTTTAAAACTTTCTGCTTAAAAAAATATTTTTCATACATTTTGCTGATAAAAACCACTAAAAACTAATACAACACTTTCCTTTAAAAAAAACGCATATATTTGTTAGCAACTATGGTTTTAAATACATTGTTTAAAAAATTAGCTTTTATTTATTTTTTATTATTATTTTTTATTTATTTTTTATTATTGTATTGTATTATTTTTATCATTTTAATTTTTATTATTATTCATTATAAAACTTTAGTGTTATTTTACTTGCATCCCAGCTATTGTTTATTTATTATTTAGAACACACATACACAGACACACCCACACACACACAACCACACACACAATACACACACACACACATCACACACACATCTACCTTACACCTTATACCCACATGTCACTATGACACTTATTTACACACATTCACTATGACAGCTTACATTTAACAATAGACACTTACATTTACACTTTTACACACGCGGTCACACTACACATACACACTTACACTTATACACACATTCACTATGATACTTATATACACACATTCACTATGACACTTACATTTATCCATAGAAACTTACATTTACACTTACACCTCACCACAGATCTTAAACTTTACACCACACAGATTTACTTACACTCACACATACAGATTTACTTTACTTACACACACAGATTTTACTTACACTCCGCACATCGATATTAGATAACAGATTTACATCACACAACAACACACACACACACACTACACACCACACATCTAATATCTTACTGAATCCCATATAACGTATAATAATTTAGTTAAACATTTTCATGTTTTTAATTTAAACACGTAACATTTTATATTACTCATCCAAATATAACTAAAATTATTTCAAAGTTTCTTAAAACTCTATAAAATCAATCATTATCTTGAACAAAGAATTTATTCATTAACTGTTAATACTTTTGTTTATAAATTATTTAATAATCAAGTTTTAAAATAGCTTTTACTAAAATTTTTAATGACATTTTATTAAAAACATATATTTACGTACCTTAAAAGCAATAAACTCAGTAAATTCAAGTAAGGCACAGCCCTAGCAACCAGCCGTCTAACATCAAGCTATGCCAAACGATGTGTTTTGTTCTATTGACTTACTTGCTTTACATCATCTTTAGCCAAGTGTTATAAGTATAAAATAACAAAATAAGTTCTTCTCTGCTAACATAACATCTTATTTTATTAAAAAATCAAATTCTAAGTTTTTATTTAAAAATAACAATTATTCACTTCCATTTAAAATATTCCTTAGAATTTTCTACTAAGAAATAATGTCAAGACGTTTGCCAGATATTCACGAATTTGCTCTCCTTTATTATTATTATTATTATCTATGTACATCTGACAATGCCATCACAGAAGAAAACACAAACAACTCCGGCAACTCCTTCACAGATGCGAAACTGACGCTCTCTCTGTAAAATGTGTTTGAATAACTACTTTAGGTCTAAATTTAGGATAATTCTTTTTTGTAACCCGGGGCGATTTAAGCCATAATTCCAGGTCAAAATATATTTCATTCAAACTGACCTTTTTTGTAAAATGTGGTGCAATAACTTCGTTAGGCCTAATTTAGCCCTAAATTTAGAATAAGCCTTTTTGTAGACGGGCTACTTTAATCCCAAATACCAGGTCAAAAGGTAATTCCCCGTATAGACAAGAATCATTGTTTTTTCTTCTTTGAATAAACTATATTTAAAGTTTTACACTATGGGATCGGTAAGATCTTTTAAGCAGGTAAAAAGGAATGTTTTCCTTACTTGTGATTGTTCGGGGTAATCCTTATCTCTATATGACCTGGTATGTGATTGGGTCGAGAATTATTTTATCGTCTTTTTGAAAATTAACTTTGTTCTTTAAACTTGTATTGAGCAGGTGTGTGTTTTTAATATTTATCTTAGAGCCCCAAACTCATTTTAAAAATCATAGTCATTTTTAGCTGTTAAGTTGGTCAACAAAGTTATCTGATTTGTTTAAAAGTGTTTTAATTTTTTACAATAAGTGTAATATCATATTTATATATAATACAATACTTACATTGACGGAATAATTATTAATTTCCCCTAGAATAGATTAAATAATTAATTCACTAGTTCATAAGCTAACGCCCGGGCTCAGCTGAGCCCCGACCCGGCAAGCGAGCCAACAGCCCGCACCGCGCAGGTGCGTCCCGCGTGCCGCCGCGTCCGACGCCTGCCGCGTCCCCGCCCGCCGCGTGCGCGGCCGCAGGCGCAATTTTCCGCGTGACCCCCGCCAGCGTGCGCCCGCAAAGGCGCAATTTTTTTCCGCGTACCCCGCCCGCGCGTGCGGCGCCGCAGGCGCAATATTCCCGCCCGAATTAATTATTTAGAACACACATACACACCCACGATGTCACGCGTAGCGGTGACGCCATCACTAAGGAAATAACCGTAACACACACGGAGATATGAACCCAAAAAAGTTTTTCCCCTCCCACCCTTATCATCGTATACACCACATAATTTTAACGATGCATTCTGTTTAATAAGTAAAGATAAATGTCAAATTGCCATTTTCCTTCCCCCTTAATTCAAACCAGAAACGCATTCTGTCATAAACTTACTCGTTCACGAGTGAATTTCGAACGTATTTCAGAAATTCGTTATCGTAGGTCCTCTTTGGCACGAACGTTAGCTTCAGAATTTCGTATCATTGCATCGTGGTCCGGATTGGTTCAAGTAGGTGTCTAATGGATATCTCTCCGACGAAGGTTGATCTTTTACGCTGTTCCAGATCGTGAATTCTCTTTTCAAAGAACGTGTTTTTTTTCATAGTCCCAAAACACCGAAAACTTGGAACGCGTCCTCTTTAAAGCGGCAATATGCTAGTAGTTTTGGTACTAGTCCGCTGCTGCAGGTTCCCATGAGCTGAGATTGAGATTTCTTAAGGAATGGGAGTCTAGAGCAGCGTAAATTCCATGTATCCTTGCAGATGCACTGTCCCTGTCTCAGGGGCTCGTTCATGGCCAAATACGAATCGTCTGACATCGTGAGCTTCACTAAACTTTTTATAATAAT
>JABUQX010102796.1:0-37194 GCA_015478945.1 Trachelipus rathkii
ATTTCTACTGCTACTAATTCCGGAGTCGACAACATAGGGGCCTATATTACTCTTACATACATAATCAATATAACACATAAATTGTATATATAGTAATTATAATATATATATATATAACTACTATGAACTAATATATATATAATATGTTTGACCTATATATATAAAATATTTTAGACCTTTTATTGTAATATATAAGGCTGATGTAGTAAAGTGCCTCAGTCCCTATATTATACTATATATATTATATATATATATATAATATATATATACAGTATATACAATATTAATTTACCTATGTGAGAGGCTAGGGTTTGATACTAGTCACTTATATAGTAGAAGACTATAGATAACTCATTATGATAATAGTAGAGTAACTTAAAGGGGAACTGTACGCAGACCAGTACCTTTCTAACGCAAGGTTCCGGCCCGGCATCTCATGTTCGGAATCCGAGGAACACATCGGATTTTTGGCACAGTATACTGTGTTGGGCGGAATGGACCTATGCTTGGTTCCGGCCTCCACACTCTGGAACTACGGGAACTTTCTACTTTTTTACACATGTCACTCTATTTATCTTAATAAAATTCAGTAATGGGATGAATTTGTCATTATATATACAAAAAATCAGTTAAGATTATGCATAAAAAATAAATATTGAAAATTTTTGATATAATGCATAATATTTTAGTAGAAGCGGGATTACGGTTTTTCCTGACCCACGCGTTATAGGTGAATATCACGTTAATATATTTTCCTGAATTAAAAATGAATTGTGTAAAAAATGTATTAGTATCTCTGAAGGTGAATAAAAAAGCAGCAGTATTTTTTTATCCTTAAATTTATTATTGAATAAATTTGCAGATGACAATGTTATTTTACACAGAACAGTATCATCAACTAATTTATTGATCCTAGGTTAATTAGTATGAATTATTTTATTGGACACTTAGACGAGTAAGCCGTACTGCTACACACTATGGGGCTTTTATAAAATGAGGTCGAGGGAAAAACGTTTTTTATAGTTTTTTTTTACATGAAAAAAATCATGACAATGTATGAACGATACACCCTTACTAAAAAAAATGTTGGATAGTTATTAAAACTCAGATTTTTGGTATTTAACTACTTTATACTCTGATTAAGTATGTAATTGCAGGACTGGGGAAGTCATTTAGAAATTTATCTTCTTAAAAACGTTTAGCCCTTCAATTTCGAGCACAAAATAAAATCTTCTTTATTCTTGATTATGTTTCTCTACACATTAGTAGTTTTTCAATTGATTTAAAGGTTGTAACGACCTTGTACGCTGATGTATATGGCAGGTACCACGCCATCTGTCTAATGCGTATGTGGTATCTGTGTCTACGGTTTTAGGGTACGAAATCCACGCCTAATTCTTGTTTATTTTCCTAGGAAATATTTTTGTCTTAACGTTTCACTGTGGCTTCATTTACAATAGCATCACCGCGCAAAATATTTCTTTTTTTTTTCTTTTCATTTTCATTATCTTAACATATTGTATGTATTATTTTTATTTTATAATTCGTTGACTTGGTCACTTATTTTTAATAGTTATATGAAGACTTTAGTTTATCATTTTCTTAAATCAAGATGTATATTTACCAGCAACCGACTAACTTTCTGTCTATATGGATTATTTGGTTGGTTAATGATATTATTGTTTATATTTTTTACATTTTTGTCTTATTTTTTTTGATGTATAGCCGCATTTTTATTGCGCAAAGGCACATCCACATCTTATAACTGGTTCTTTGAGACCGTGTATACATCAAAAGAAATCATGCTTTCCGTTCTTATCCATTAGATTCTCGCGGGGTTCTCACAGAGTTTCGTAAGGTTCAGTGACGTGACAGCATCTTCGCAGTATGTGCAAAACAAATATCATCGATAAAACTTTTTACTTTTCGTATTTCTCAAGTGGGCCTCTAACTAATTAATTTTCACTTACTTATTGCGTAGGAATGCTTTAAATTATGAACACACTTTATTTATATTCTATTCTAACACCACTTCGATAATCCGACAGCGCGCTGACCAGCCCATTTACCATACTTCATCTACCTTTAGATATCTTTGTCTTCCTTTTGGAATCTTCTTTTTCTTTTCTCTCAACTTTTTCTATTCTCCTTTTATTTTTTGATGATACAACCTTTTTTTTCTATAAACATTTTTTTACTCAAAAAATAGTTTTTAATTATTTTCACTACTAAATATATTGCACTAATTATAATTAAATAGGAGAGAGTTTAATTATCTATTTTCAAATTATTATAGGTATTAATCTTTTGGATATATTTAAACAATCTTTTATATTTTTATAATTTATTTGGGCTAAAAAATTTATGTGGTTAATAATATTATGGATTGATTAAAGGAAATTATTATAGACTTTTATTAATAGATAATAATAATTTATTATTTCACTTTTATTTATTTCTACTCATAAAGATTGAGACTATTCTCTCCTATCTATAGTATATGTGATAACTATGGGCATCAGGGAGAAGTATCTAATTTATTATTAATAGGATTATTTATACAATTCTCTCACATATAAGCAAAATAGGTTATTTTATGGTGACGGTTATTAATTATAATAACATCACTAATTATATTTATTACTATATATTAATTTATACTTATGACTTCTCTATAGTTATGCAAGCGTAAGAAAAAAAGGCAAATTTCTCAAAATCCAATTTATATTGTCAAGAAATAAAAAATATCATATCATTATTTGTAGACGACAGAGCTCTATATATCTATATATATTATCTATAATAGTAATTAGTAAATATAATAACTTTTTTATAGTAAATAGAAAAACAATAAAAACCAAAAAAAAAGAATTTCACGTAATAAAAATATACGTTAAATTTAGTTATCTTCTTTTAAAGTATATTTTGTATATGAGAATTGTATTTAACTTTTAATACTATTAATGTTATTTATTAAATAATTAATTACTATATAATTATATATTATAATTACTATGAGTTATTATTAATTAAGTTCTCCCCATAATTTATATATACACTTATATTTAATTATATTATGACATATATATATACCATACTCTATTAATATTACATTATTAATATATATATATCATGTTCCAACTATTTATTTATCTAAAAGTGCTAGACTCAGAGCTGGTATTGGTTCAAAGGATTATGTTTATATATTGTTCTACTATATATAAATAATATTATTATTTTATCTAATTTTTGGTACTCTCTTAAATAATAAAAAAGTTAGAATGAGAAGTCATTAACACTTATTACCGTGTGATGTTTTTACCTTTATTTAAATAAAGCTAATTTATATTAATCACATAAAATATACTCTTTATAACTCTGGTGAAGTATAGCTCTCACACCCACTAACCTATCCAACTCAAATAAATTATCTCATATTGTGCCGTATGACTAATACAGGTAGTAGAGGATAATGTGGTACCCAAATAAAAACCTTAACCATTATGTGTATATATATATATCGTAGTTTAGGCTAATTGTTTAAGTTATTCAAATAATTGAATTTATATCATTTTATTAAATTAATATTGATTATTTTTATTTTTATATTTTTTGGGCAATATTTTTTTTTTTTTCTAAATTTATAATATTATTCTATATATATAAGTATCATATATCATACTATTAATGATTAAAGTATATATAATTTTTATCTGACATAAAAATATATTGAATTATATTTTTCTATAATTAAATAAACAAATTTGTGTGTTTCTTATCCAAGAAATTTAATAATATATAAAATTTATGATATATTTAACTTTATCAAAATATTGACGGCTGTGGTTGAGTATATAATCATCAATTTACAGTCACCATTGAAAATCTGTTGAATTATTTAATTGATTATATTTTTATAATAATAATACACAAATTTACTAAAGTAGTAATGAAATCGATAGGATAAGAAAATGGAGATTAGGTTGTTTATCGTGTGTGTTTTGATATATCGCTGTTTGATGACTTTTAATAGCTCTTAAGATATATTGAAGTTTAAAAAGGCTTCAATTCTAAAACTAAAGATTCAGATTCTAAAAACATATAGTATAAATTTTTAACCGATTGTTTATTTTTAAATTGCAAACTTTTAGTTTTGAACATGAAATAAAGAAAACTGAAAGCATGATTTTGTTGGCTATTGTGTTAATTATTGGGGTAATTATTATATCATATATATAGGTATATATACATAGAAAATTACTTATTTAGAAATGAATAATGATCAATTTAATTAATTTAAATTTTTTCCAAACTTTTAAGTGTTTGTTGAGAATCGGTATGTACTAAAAATTCGGGGAAAACAAGTATTTTGAATTTAAATATTTATGAATTTTTTTTGTGCTTTATTTTATGTCTAGATTATCTAGACCTGGGGATATAAATAATAATGTTAGTATTAGTTAAGTATCAATTTTCATTTAATTATTATTATAGTAATTATTACTATATTTAATTTTAAATTTAATTTAATTATTATTATTAATTTAATAATATATATTATTATATTATTATTATTATAATAGAAATTAATTATTAAAGTAGAAAACTTAACTACAAAATAAAATTATTTACATAAACTTGTATTATTATAGACTAAAAAATTTTTAAATTTTAAAAGACATAGATTTATCCAAATGTTATAATTTTCTTTACGTATGAAATGAGGATGTGGTTGTTCTTGAAAAAAGTGGTTGTGTGAAGTGTATATAGGATAAATGACAGGCACTGAATCTCAACTATACTATATACTAATGTATTTGTGGGATTGATTAAAACTAGTATTTATCATCTCTTATTACTCTTATACTCAAACACTGTTTACCTATATCGCTTATATATATTATCACTTGATAATAAGCTTTTTAATAATTACCTTTGAAGACCCTTGTTAAGAAACTTATATTATATATAAGTTTTGCTTGGTAATATTACCAGATAGGCTCACCTTACGACACTCGCAATAGCTCAGGGACGGGCACAAACAGGTATCAAACACATGTCGATTCATGTTATTCCTAAGAGTACTTACGTTTGCGCTAATACTTCTACGTAATAGTCACGTATTTAACCGTCACTAATAGTCTAGAGCGCACCGTTTATTTAAAATTTTCATCATACGATTTCGGTAATTAAATAACACGTTACGGTGTAGCTATGTCACAGCGGAAAGAATATAACTATTTGATATATCAAAAAAACAAAAATCTTTTTATACAAATTAAACATATTCGGAACTTCTTGCCCAAAAATTTTATTTTATTATATATTATCAAGTAACTTATTATATTAAGGATTAACTTTAATATTTATATCGTTATTTCATTTCATAAAAATAGATTACATATATAGTTATATAGATCTTTTTTTGGGCGAATTAAGAAATCAAATTATTTTGCCAACTATTGGTCCAAAGGTGAGATACCATATGAATGAGGGAGGTTTAAGGAGCGCTAATACATATATATAAGCTATCAGAAAACAAGGGGGCAGGAGTTAGGGAGAGTATGACAAATGTTCGGAAAAGAAGCCCAGCTACCGCCCCCTCGTACCATAATATTATACTACTTTGAATATATATAAGCTAGTTACAATACTTACAGACCATCCTACAACCCAATAACACCAAACTCTTCTCAATTGGGACTATAATACTATATATATGATATATATTATATATATGGCTAGACGAGGGTGAGAACTGCTTTAATTTGTGGGTGTGTTCGCTCATATATACATAGTCGTGTAATGATTACACAACTTTAGCTGTATAATATTTTCTATATACCATTATATTTATAACCCTGATATGGCATTGTTTAGCAAGTGCGCTTATAAAACTGCACATTACTCATCGATTGATGTTACTTTATATTCGCTACTCTTTGCTATTGTTTTTATTTCCCTTTGACAGATACATCTGTCTGGCAAGAATCTACTTCAGTGGCCGAAATTCATTTTTTATATTTTCGCCCAACAAGTTTATTTATGGGTTGGCGTGCAATTACGTCGTCCACGCCACATTTCGGTATCACACAGCGGACTCAATTCCACTTTGCTCTCGTTTACGGGTCTCCCATCCAATCCAGGCCGTCCGGTTCCGACAAACACGACTCTCACTATCATCCGCCTTAACCAACTCGGGACTTTCATTCATCCACTTGCCAACTCCTCCTCTGTTACCCGTCCCCAAATCGAAGCTGAGTATCATAGAATATATCACCAAAAATTAGCAAGCTGATACCACGACGGGCTTCACAGCTCGGCTCGCCGTTTCCCAGGTAATCTACAGATTCACAACATAATCAATTTTATTCTCTTCATTACAAACTCGGGACCTAAAAAGTTTTGGTCCCCATGTATCTTCGGCCTGCAGGTCTGGGTTTATAATGTGCCCGTCAACTAGTTTTTTCCCATTTTCCGAAGAGCCACTTAGTGTTCACAGTTCTATCTCCTAGGACTTTTGCAACACTTTCACACCAGTTTTCGGGACACACTGCACGGTCTGACGTTCCCTTCAGTCAGAGACTAGACTAGTGAGACTAAGGAATGGGGCATAAGTGGGACTCTCTAATACTTTCATTTCCTCACTTTATTAATTCTTTTTCACATGGCTACTGGCAATTCGGCCTTCTGAAACGCAGCACTATATGTGGATCACATTTCCTTTTTACTGCACATATATAGAGAGAAACTTTAGGGATCATATTTCTTATTCAGAAAACATTAGTCTCACTCACCTTTATATTATGATCCGCTTATCAAAAATTTTGGCTTGCAGAACTAAAGAGCATCACAGCACTGACAATGCTGATACTGAGGGACAGGGGAAATGAAAATGAACAAGTATACGCTCTCTAGCACCGACGACCTGTAAGATTTAAGACTTCATAGCCCAGGTTAGGCGCATAACGTTCTAAATAGACGCTTAGAGATCCATGATGTTACTATTCGCAACTATCTTCCAAACCCATGAGTGGCAGCCCGTGTGCAAAATACGACTTCGGAAAACGCTTCGGAATTGAAATAAAATTACATTAACCCAATCAAGAGCACAGGAAATTCTTAGCGCTGGAGCCTTGTGATTTTAATTTGCAACCTCAAAGCCTGCACCTGAGAGCGGACCCTAGTGCCTTCACACGTAACTTTTCCACTACTAAACTCTTGGCATCATATGCCCGGTTCCCCTTCTCCATAGAACGCAAGTACCACATCCGTCGGAATCAGGCCATGGACAATATTCATAACTCATGACACTTGGCTCTCCCAGTACGCAAAGCTGCTTAACTTTTATACTTATATGTATCATCACCTATATTTTACATGAAACTTCAATACGAAATGACATTGGAGGGGGAGGACCTTGTCATTTGGACCTCTTTAGTATCCCCTTGAAACTTAACACATTACCTACTATACTCAATTTTTAAGTCTTAGCTGTTTTACTTTTCTATAACCCCTTACATTTCTTATTAATAACAAATATGTCCTAAAAAAATTTGAGCCAAGCCTGGCCAATTCTCTTTCTATCCAATCCTCTCAAACTTCTCTTCAGATTCGCCACACCAGAATCATACATTTCACCGCACACATTTATATCTTGATAAGCAAGATTTGTTTTTGTAAGACAAAAAGTCAACTTTCGTCACTCATTTTGTCTTCTTCATTTCTCCTGCCAGTCAGTCTTCATTCGCACAGAGCCCATCCCCCCGCTATTCTATTAAATTCTCGAAAATCGAGGATTTAACAACCGCGGCAGACCTGACAGTGACGTTCTCACGTTGACGGTAATATGAAGTTGCACACGGCGCTCGGAAACGATGCTGCACTGTGCGCCTGTGTGCCCCATTGCCTCGGCGCATGACGCAAGCATCAAGGCTGGGAACTGTTGAAAAACGACAAATTAACAAAACCGTCCATCAGCCAAAGCCATTATTTTGAATATATTGGTTTAGCTGAAGTCGGAAAAGTTCCCTGAGTTAACCTCACGAGCCATTTTCACATGTTGACAAGTTTTATACAGGTTCCAGGGAAAGTTTTCCGGTTTCCGGCAGGAACCAAACCAATTCAATTCTTTACCTGAGCTACTCGGTAAAGCTCCCTCATCTTATATTTATATATATATAACAATTAATATCAATATATTATTATTATCCATTAAGTATATATATACTATATATAATATATATAATATATATAAATCACTAAAATCCTACATAATAATATATATCTAATATATAAATACACTATATATATATTTATATATATAATATCTATATATATTATATATATATATATCTATATAATAATATTATATATATATATATATAATAATATATATAATAATATATTTATACTATACTATAATTATTTTAAAAATAGTTTTATTACCATAAAGATTCAAGGGGGGGGGGGGGTGGGGGCTAAGTGGCACCTTTACTTGCCCCCTATGTGGGCGACCGACATAAGGCGCCATTCATTAATACGGGCTCGTTGCCAGATACTAGTGAAAGTTAATGTTTTTGCATCACAATTTGAGTATTGAATGATATATAGGTCTTTATCTTAAAGGAGTAATATTATTATTATGTTATGTTTGAATAATAGCGGTTTTTTTTTTTGTCTTTTCAGATCTGATTATTTGAGGTCTCTTCTTTTTATCATAATTTTTATTCTTTATATTGTAATCCTAGTTAAAGAATCTTTTTGTAAATTTGTAATCAAGTGTAAAACATGTAAAAGGCTAGTTGAAAGCTTTGAAAATTTGCATTGATGGAGAGGAGAATGGGAATAGGATTTTTTTTTGAATTTAACATTATAATAAGTTATTTATATTTCATATTTGCATCTTTTTTATTACCCTTAAGACTACTATTTTAATTTATAAAATAACAGCAGATGAGCGTGCTGGTGTATTAGACCACTCACGGCCACACGAGCTAAAAAGAAGAGAAGCTTGTCGTACCCTGTCCTCTGGTGAATATAAACACATTCACAAAGGAGGTATCTCATCCACGAGGAGGTATCGACAAGCTCTTCTTTTAGCTCGTCGTGGCCTAAACATCGGCACGCTTATCTGCTAGGGTCCAGGATCGAATCCCAGCATGGGAAATACATTTTAGGGGTTGTATTTATTTACTACTAAACTAGTTAGTTTTTGCGGGTATGCAACTATTAAGTGTATTTTTCTTCATCCCCATCCCCATCCCCACCCGCCCCGGTTCGTAGGGGACTGTCAGGTTCAGGCCTATTATTAGGGCCGCGCGGTATCCAGAGCGCGTTTACGTGGGCCCAGTCCATAGCCACACACCACAGTCTCAAGTTTTCCCTGAATTGGGTGGCTGAAGGGTGAACCCTACGGGCGAGGTATGCAAGCGTCGCTTTTGCCAGTAGGAAGGATCGAGCAGACGCTAGGGAGGAGGGACTAAGGGAAGATCCGCGATGATCTCCTTTGGTGAGTGTGTTATTTAGTCACGACAGAGGCGGAGATAGGGTTGCGCGTATACAAATGGTACATCTATGCTCTTCCTTTTAGCTCGTCGTGGCGTGTGGTCTACAACACCGAACGCACTATAGATCGCTATCCTGCTAGGATTAGGCCAGCCGGGTTAGTGCCCCAGTCCCCAGACAGCTCACTTTCCTAGTGGGGGCTAGGTTGCGTCTCTTTGTAGTATAGAGACTAAGGAATCGGGTAGTGGGGAGCGCTAAATGGTACTAGACCGACTAAATAAAAGTGCCCATTGCAGGCCGGTAAGTGCCCAGTCCCCCCACGCAGTCAATTTTCCTGTGGGGTGGGCCTAGTGCATAAATCCTTTTGTGACGTCCTTTAGAGACCCGATCTATAACAGTACCTTAAACCATGCATCGTAGAGACTACAGGAAACTGGGTATGAGGGGCGCTGTTTAAGCGCTAAATGGGTACTACTCATAGATAATATAGATAATCGATTTATTCTTATCCTTCTCTCCTCATTTCTCGAAATCCATTCTAGTTGTTTGCACCTGATCATGCCAGGCCCGGTAGTTGCCCATCCACAGTCAATTTCCCTAGTGGGCCTAAGGGTTGATTTTGACGTCTAGTAGAGACTAACGATAGTCAGCGAGAACTAAGGAATGGGTCTAGGGGTGCGCTAAATGGTACTACCGACTGTGCCTTTGCCAGGCCGGTAGTGCCCAGTCCCCACAGTCAATTTCCTAGTGGGCTAGGTTGACGTCCTTATAGAGCTTCTAGAAACTAGTAGAAGACTAAGAATGGGTAGGTGGGGGGTGAGTAGCGGCTAAATTGGTACTTTATCGTTCTCAAATTAAGTATCTATATCTACGACTAGTGCCATTGCGCAGGATTGGCGGTAGTGACCCAGTCCCCACAGTCAAATTCCTAGTGGGCTAGGTTGACGTCCTTAATATCATATCTAGGTTGACGTCCTTAGTAGAGACTTGACTAGTAGAGACTAAGGAATCCGCTGCGTAGTGGGTATCTTCCCTTCAACGCACTCTTTGTTTCTAAAAGTATTTCTTGCGTGCCCAATTCAGTGCGCTAAAATGGTATCTAAGTTTTTAACCGACAGTGCCTTTGCCAGGCCGGATGCCTCAGTACCCCACAGGCAAATTTTCCAGTGGTCTTGGCAGAAAGTCCACCGTCGACAGGCGGGGGCGCACTGCCTTTCGACCAATACCAGCATGATCCCTTATGCTCCCTTACACGGAGGGGGGCAGGAAGTACTTCATAACTTCACCTATTAATTCTACAAGGTAAGGTTCCATTTTTACCCTCTTCAGACCTTGAGCAAGTGCTGTAAATACAAGGAACTATACGTGGGGGTCCGGTCTCACTCTATCCAAATGGTGACTCCTTAGCTAGAGACTAGCACTTATCGTTAGCACGACGTAAGGAATGGGTATAAGTGGGCGCGTAACGTACTACCGACTAGTGCCAATTGGCCAGGCGGGTAGTGCCCAGTCCCACAGTCAATTTCCTAGTGGGGTAGGTTGACGTCCTTAGACGTCCTTAGTAGAGACTAAACTAGTAGAGACTAAGGAATAGGGGCTTGTGGGCGTCTAAATGTGGTACAAAAACCGACTTAGTCCATCGCCAGGCCGGAGTGCCCAAGTTCCCACGTCAATTTCCTAGTGGCCTAGGTTGACTGTCCTCAGTAAGAGGATAGAATAGTAAGACTCAAGGATGGGTAGTGGGGCGCCTAAATGGTATAATCGATCTACACTTCTAAGAAAAATCAAATGTACCGAACTAGTGGCCATTGCCCAGCGCCGGTAGTGGCCCAGTCCCACAGTCAATTTCCCAGTGGGCTAGGTTGACCGTCCCTTTAGTAGAGAATAACTCTAGTAGACTAGTAGAGACTAAGGAAGGGTTAGTGGGTGCGGCTCAATGGTGACTTACCCGAACTAGTGCCCCCATTGGCCAGGCCGGTAGTGTTCCAGTCCCACGTCAATTCCTAGTGGTTCGGCGGGTCTAGGTTGACGTCCTTATAGAAGACTAGACAGTAGAGACTAAGGAATGGGTAGTGGGCGGGGGCTAATGGAGCTAACTAGTCAACAAATTAAACACTCATACTAAACTAACTCATTGAACGACAATAGTGCCATTGCCAGGTGCCCAGCGGTAGTGCCCCAGTCCCACAGCATATTTCCTAGCTGGGGGTGGGGTCGTGTGTGGGGGTGGGCCTTAAAAAATAGGTTGACGTCTTAGTAGAGAACTAGACATCACGTAAGACTAAGGAATGGGTTAATGTGGGGCGCTAAATGGTTACTAGACTGTCTATTACACTCTATAATACTATACAGACTAGTGCCCATTGCCAGGAGCTTGTTCAGGTAAGTGCCGCAAGCTCCCCACAGTCGAAGTTTCCTAGTGGGGGCTAGGTTTGACGTGTCCTTTATGTAGACTGACAAGAATGGGTATGGGGCGCAAATGGTAACTAGTTAGAAATTAGGCAAACCATGACTAGTTGCCACGTTGCAGGCATACCGCTAGTTGCCATGTTCCCAACAGTCATAATTTCCTAGTGGTGTGCTAGGTCGGTTGACGTCCCTTAGTAGAGACTAGACCTTTAGTAGAAGACTTAAGGAAGGGGAGTAGTGGGGCGCTAAATGGTACTACCGGCCTGGCAATGGCACTGGTCGGTAGTACCATTTTTAGCGCCCCACTACCCCTTCCTTAGTCTCTACTAGTCTAGTCTCTAACAAGGAAGCGTCACCTAGCCCACTTAGGAAATTTGGACTATTGGGTACCTGGGCAACTACCGGCTGGCAATGGCACCTAGTCGGTAGTAACCATTTAGCGGCCCGGCACTACCCTCATTCCTTTAGTACCTAGCTAAGGACGTCAACCTAGCCGCACTAGGAAATTGAACTGTGGGCACTGGGCACATCCGCCTGGCAAATGGCACTAAAGTCGGTAGTACCATTCTAGCGCCCACTACCCATTCCTTAGTCTCTATGTCCTTAGTCTCTACTAAAGACGTCAACCTAACCCACTAGGAAATTGACTGTGGGACGGGCCACTACCGACCAGGCAGTCGGCAGTACCCCTTAGTACCATTTAGCGCACGAGCCACCTACCCATTCTTAGGGTGCCTTGTCTAGTCTCTACTAAGGACGTCAACCTAGCCCACTAGGAAATTGACTGTGGGACTGGGCACTACCGACCAGGCAGTCGGCAGTACCCCTTAGCGTCCCACTACCCATTCCTTAGTCTCTACTAAGGACGTCAACCTATCCCACTAGGAAATTGACTGTGGGACTGGGCACTACCGGCGTTGCAATGGCACTAGTCGGTAGTACAATCTAGCGCCCCACTACCCATTCCTTAGTCTCTACTATTCTCAGTCTCTACTAAGGACGTCAACCTAGCCCTAGGCAATTGACTGTGGGACTGGGGCACGTACCGGCCTGGCAAATGGCACTAAGTCGGTTAGTTACCATTTAGGCGCCCCCACTACTCAATTCCTTAGTCTCTACTCAGTCTTAGTCTCTACTAAGGACGTCAACGCTAGGCCCACTAGGTACAATTGACTGTGGGACTGGGCACTACCCGCCTGGCAATGGCACTAGTCGTAGTAACCATTTAGCGCCCCCCACTAACCCTTCCTTAAGTGCCTCTACTAGTCTAGTCACCCCCCTCTACTAAGCGAGTCCAAACCTAGCCACTGGCAAATTGAGCTGTGGGACTGGGCACTACCGGCCTGCCAATGGCACTAGTCGGTAGTACCATTTAGCGCCCCACTACCCATTCCTTAGTCTCTACTAGCTAGTCTCTACTAAGACGTCAACCTAGCCCACTAGGAATTTGACTGTGGGACTGGTCACTACCGGCCTGGCAATGGCACTAGTCGGTAGTACCATTTAGCGCCCCACTACCCATTCCTTAGTCTCTACTAGTCTAGTCTCTACTAAGGACGTCAACCTTAGCCCATTAGGAAATTACTGTGGGACTGGGCACTACCGGCCTGGCAATGGCACTAGTTCGGAGTACCCATTTCAGCGCCCGACTACCCCACCTACATCCTTAGCCCTGTACTAGTCTAGTCTCGTTACTAAAGGACGTCAACCTATGCCCACTAGGAAACTTGACTGTGGGACTGGGCACTACCGGCGTGGCAATGGCACTAGTCGTAGTACCATTTAGCGCCCGCACTACCCATTCCTTAGTCTCTACTATTCTAGTCTCTACTAAGGACGTCAACCTATCCCACTAGGAAATTGACTGTGGGACTAGGCATTACCCCTTAGCGTCCCACTACCCGCTATTCCTTAGTCTCTACTAGTCTAGTCTCTACTAAGGACGTCAACCTAGCCCACTAGGAAATTGACTGGGACTAAGAGCTCGGGAAACCCGAAGCTTTGTGAGTAGTCACACTACTCATGCGAACAGTCCTTTACTAGTCTAGTCTCTACTAAGGACGTCAACCTAGCCCATTAGGAAATTGACTGTGGGACTGGGCACTACCGGCCTGGCACTGGCACTAGTCGGTAGTACCATTTAGCGCCCCACTACCCATTCCTTAGTCTCTACTAGTCTAGTCTCTACTAAGGACGTCAACCTAGCCCACTAGGAAATTGACTGTTGGACTGGGCACTACCGGCCTGGCAATGGCACTAGTCGGTAGTACCATTTTAGCGGCCCCACACACATTCCTTATCTCTACTAGTCTATGTTCTCTACTACGGACGTCCAACGCTAGCCGCAGCTAGGAAATTGACTGTGGGGACTGGGCACTACCGCCTGGCAATGCACTAGTCAGCTAGACCATTAGCGCCCCACTACCCATTCCTTAGTATCTCTACTAAGACTATTTTTAAGGGAAACGCAACCTTAGTCCCACTAAGTGTTACGCTTTGATCTTTAGTCCTACTAAGAACTCGGGTTCTGAGTATTCGTACTACCCAGAGAACAGCTCTTAGTACCACTAAGAACTTACTCGTCAACCTAGTCCACTAGGAAATTGGACTATCGACCAGGCATCAGCTAGTCGATAGTCCCCCTTAGTCCCACTACATAGTTCTTATTCCTACTAAGAACTTACTCATTAACATACTAGCCCATAAGGAAATTGACTGCGGGACTGTGACTATCGACGAGTCATCAGCTGGTTGACAGTACTCCTTAGTGTCTCACTACACCTTAGTCCTTAATTAAAGACTTGATCTTGGTAGACTAGCCCACTATTAAATTAACTGTGGGACTGAGTGCTACCGACCACGCATTAGAAAGTCGACATACCCCTTAGCGTCCGACCCCAGTCCTTAGTCCCACTAAGAGACTTCCTCGTGTCATCCTAGCCCATTAGGACTGTGCACTACTGACCAGGGAATTGGGCTAGTCGGCAGTACCCTTTAATCTGTAATAAAGACGTCAACCTAGCCCACAAGGAAATTGATTGTGGAACTGTACACTACCGACCAGGCAGACGCTGAAGTCGTTAGTACCCTTTAGCTTCCCACTACCCATTCGTTAATCTCTACTGTCTAGTCTCTACTAAGGACGTCAACCTAGCCCACTAGGAAATTGACTGTGGGACAGGAAACTACAGACCAGGCAGTGGCGGTAGTCTGCAGTGCCCCACTACCCATTCCTTAGTCTCTACTAGTCTAGTCTCTACTAAGGACGTCAACCTAGCCCACTAGGAAATTGACTGTGGTAAGACTGGCTACTAACCGGCCTGGCAATGGTCAAAAAACTTATATAGTCGGTAGTTACCTTATTTTAGCGCTTCATCACTTACTATACTCTATATATACATTCCTTAAGTCCTCTAACTAGTTCTAAGTCTCTACTAAAGGATCTGTACAACCTAGCCCAATACTAGGAAATTGACCTGTTTGAGTGAAACTGGGCAACTACCCTAGGCTTTCTAGGCAATGCACTAGTTTATCAGGTAGTTTACCATATAATTTAGCGCCACCACTACCCATTCCTTAGTCTCTACTAGTCAAGTCTCTACTAAGGACGTCAACAATTTTCTTTACATTATAATTCATTCTGTGGGTAACTATTATTTTTGGGCACTATCACGGGCCCTGGCAAGGCATACTTTAATTCGGCTAGTACCTATTATTAGCGTCCCCACTACCCATTTAAATCCCTTAATAGTCATCTACTATCTAATAAGTTCCTCTACTAAGGACTATACAACTATACTAGTACCCACTAGGAAATTGTTACTGTGAGGACTAATGGGCACTCTACCGGCCTGGCAATGGCACTAGTCGGTAGTTATACCAATTTAGTTACGCCTCCACTAACCTTATTTCATTCCTTAGTCTCTTACTAGTCTAGTCTCTATTAACTAAGAGACGTCCAACCTAGCCACATAGGAATTGATTACAATTGATGGGACTTAGGAGCACTACCCTATATATATTATGTTTTGTGTTTTTTTTTGTGTGTGTGTTTGTGGTTTTTGTATGGTGTGGTAGAGTCTCGTACCTGAATGGGGTGTGTGTTGTTGTGTGTGTGAGACCAGCCGAGATTTAGGATTGCCACTAGAGTCAGGATAGTAGAGAGTTCGGACGAAGATATGCATTTATATAGGGCTTAGCCGCACGACGTACCCATTCCTTAGTCCTCCATATGCTCCTGTTTTCGAAATAATTTTAGTACCTAATAGTCCCCTCTCCTAAATTTCGAAGGAACGAAAAGAAGTGCGAAAGATAAGTCACGGAGCTTGGAATCAAGCGGCTATCCGCCTTCTCGAACTACCGGAAATCAGCTACCTGTCTGGGAGCATCGGGCACTAAATAATCTATGTGAAAAAACCGCATCGGGCAAAATGGCCTGGAACACATCAGAAGGCAACCAAACTGTAGGGTCTAAGTCGGTAAGTATGAGAAATTCTGAAAGGACCAATTTTACCTTTGGGGGAAATTATATTCTAAGTACGCCGCCCCACTACCAAAACCGTAAAGGATATAGCGAAGTAGTATTTGACAAATAATATTTGTGAGAAAAGCAATATGGGAAACTAGAACATAAAATACATTCAGAAATGTTATGTTAATACCTGCATAGGTGTTCTATGAACGTAATATAGGACGCAGAATACAAATTAAATATATATAACCTATAGCCCATACTTAAGAATTCACTTAATGAACAAACACACTTAATATTATATATATATATACCGGTATATACCTATACTAATATATATAACACTGCCATCATAAGCATTATTGTCTACCTTTAAGCGGTAGTACATTTAGCGCCCCTCAACTACCTATATATATATATTTATATATTTTTATATATATAATATATATATATATATCTATCATATATCTCTATAGTCTCTTACTAGCTTAAAAGTCTCTACTAAGGAACGTCATACAACTATTATAGCCACTATGAGGAAAAATTGACTTCAATGGTGGGACTGGGCACTAATACCTAAGGCCTGGCCAATATTAAAGCACTTAGTCCCGCGTAGTTATACATTTAAGCGCCCACTACCCCATTTATATTCTACTTAGTCTCATACCTAGTCTATAGTCTCTACTATAAAGGACGGTTCACTAACTTATGTTCCTTTTTACACTAGCCGGAAAATTGACATTGATGAAGGTATCTGGGTATCCTACAAGGACCTGTTTGGCAAATTGTGCTCTTTATTGTCGGGTTTTTTAGGTACCATGGAACATTTGTCAATAATATTACTGTATCGCCGCCTATTCTAGGACATGGGGCTGCCATAGGTCGCCTGGTAGTGGCCATGAGGAGACGTAAGGTACTAGAATCTGAGAAAGATGAACATAAGAAGGAGAAGACAGGATGCGAACGACTAGCCCAGAAACTTAGGAAATGTCGGTGACTCCGGTGGGGAGACCTCATGGCGCACCTCCATCCCGGCCCTCGTTGCAAAATAAGGCTAGGAGCGGTATTTTGTTCCGGGTGAGGATACGTATAACTGTGTGTAATTTTGTGGGTAGAGGCAGCAATAACACAACACTTGGGCGACGCGACAGAAATGCTCGTGGCGTTCAATCCTTACTCTCGCGACTTTCCTCTCGCCGTCCAGTTTCGCTCTTACTAGGTGTCACCCTTACCGATCCTCCTACTAGGACGCTCCAACTCCCCGAGCCCACCTAGAAGGATAAGTTGAACTCGTCCTTGGGGGACTGGGGCCAAGCATACTACCGGCCCTGGAACAATAAACTAATTGGTCAGGGCGTAGTCGGTAGTTTGAACCAAAAAACCGGCAGCTGCAATGCGTCCTCTAAAATAGGAACCCACTTTCAATTATCAACCTTTTGGATATAAGACAGCGTACTCCTATCACACTACTTATTATAGACCCATTCCTTAGTCTCTCCTAGTCTAATTTAGTCTCTAACTAAAGTAGAATACGTTCAAAACCTAAGCCACTAAGGAAATTGAACTGTGGGACTGGGCCACTACCGGCCCTGGTCAAATGGCACTAGTCGGTTAAGTACCTACAATATTAGGCGTCAACCCTACTTAACCTTATTACATATACCTTAGTCTCTACCTTAGTATACTAGTCTACTAACTAAGGACGCGTATCAACTCAATAGCAACCACTAATAGTGAAAATATTTAGACTGTGGAGATACTGGGCACTACCGGCCTGTAATGACAATGGCACTTAAGTCTAGGTTAAGTAAATACCTATTTATAATTTTAATTATAGACTATATGATATTTTCTATATAAACTATATTATTATATAACTATTCCTTTAAAGTATCTTACTACTGAGCAAAGTTAAGAGTTCAACGTTATTGGTGTGCTACTAACGTTAAGCTTTGCCCTGAAGGGTTAAAATCGTACCTGAACAAATCACAGCGTAATTTAATGAGTCATAATCCGGCCGCCCACGCCTTGACTCGACGCCGTTTAAGTTTCGTGTAGCCAAGGCGATTTGAAAGTCCGATGATTGAGTTCGATCTCTGGTCTCGTCATCTTCTGAATACTCTCTCTCCTATGGTCGCACTCTTCCCTATCCTCTACCGATATATAACCTAATTGATATGCATTATATTATATATATAGGCAAATACTTAGTATAATAATTACGATAAGTAAACCTAAATTTATAGATACTGATATCACATATATAATATAATACTTATATATATTTATATAATACCTATTATATACTATATATATAAATTATATATTACATATATATATTACCCTTATATATAAATATATTAATGAATACGATATTCTCCCTCCAGGAAGGTAACTTACCCTTAAGACATATCCATATCTCAAAAACACCTAACAAATCAAAGCTTACTCTTAGTATCCTCCGGGATTAAATTTACGGAATAACTCACTTTGCCTGGAAATGAAGCTAGTTCCAATTTTAGTTTGAGGCCTTAGGGAATAAGAACTTAGTAGTCCGATCTAATACAACCACGCCCTGACAAGGAGCAGAAAGCCGAATTAAGTGAATTTTACACTTTTTCCTTTTTGGAAATCCTGGTAATTAATCATATTTATCACCGCAGGGGTAGGAACACCAATGGATATACAAAATGAAAAATACACAACTCTATCACAAAACTATTGCTAAACTAATTTTAAATTAGTAATATGCACCTATTAGAAGCCTATTAATTTCACGATGACATTGTATTCTACATATATACTTCATGGTTAAGTGTAAAATAAAATACGATTCATTTTCTATTAATTTTTGACTTTTTTATCTTAAAGAATTAACCCCAACAGTGGTGTATGCAATACCAGTATTAACGCGCACCGAGGCAGGGTGGGTCTCTCGGCGCTCCGGGGAATACGGGGTATGGACATAATTCCCTCACTCCGGGTAAGGGTCCTCCGGTAAACCGCCGCTCTCATGTTGGTACATTCTTTTATTGTGTCAGCGGGGGCTTCTCACTCCGCCCCTCACTCTCACGCTACGGGTATGAGAATAATTACGTCACCCCCTGTGTTCCGTTACGGCTCGAACCCCCTAAATTGGGCGTGTCAATACTCCGTTGCTAACACAAATTATATAAAGTTTAGTACTACTAAAGTTATACCGGTAGGTTTACTTAATACTTCTGTCCCACACGCAACCACCTCTCCAAATATAAATTATTTATACCATAGTTTTAAAATAATTTATGTTATATTTCTCTTTTAACAAATTTCAATGCCTTAATTTTTTATACAGTTATTATTGTGATAGCATTTTCTAAAAATTTTTGGTATATTGATTATACTAGCTGTAGTCTTTGTTCTATATGAGTGATCTGTTTTCAGCGAGATTTTTTTTTTTTTTTTTTTTTCTTTTTTTTTTTTTTCTCTCTCTTTTGGTTTCTGGAACATTTTGGCATTTGTTTTAATTTGCCAGGAGATTCAATAGACACTGTAAATTTTTTTTCCTATATTTGCGGGGTATGTCTCGAATTTGCTTAGGGTATAATTATGGGTTGGATGTATAGTGGGATGAGAGCCACACTTTCCTTAGAGAATGGCTTGTCCTTAATATTATATAGTATGGCCACTTTTATTTATTTTTTTTCAATATAACATATTAAAAGACGATGTACTGAACTGATCCTAATTTATATAACTATTCCTTCTATAAAAGCATAACTATATCAAAATCCAAAAAACTCATATATATATAGGAACAAACATTTGTTATAAGAGACCTAAAAGTAGTAAAGTCGGGCATTTCATAATTTCTTTTACTTTTCCGTGGGAAACAAATTTCAAAACAAATATTTAAACTCATTTAGGCTAATGTACTTACGGATATGATCTCGAAGAGACGCGTCAACTAGTGAGCAATATTTTAATAATATATAATACTAAATGTAGCTAATAATATAATCTATATGGACCCTATAACTATATATAGAATATTATACTAGTTATTCATACGGACCGATTTATTTGTTATTAAATTTATTTTAATAAGTTAATATTTACTTTATTATATTTTAACTCACTTAATGTAAATATTTTTTTATCTTTGTTCTCATATCTAATATTAATAGCAAAGTAAAAAGTCGTAGTGCTTCTATATAATTAATAAAATTGTTTTTATTTATTTTTTATTGCTAAATGCTATAGGATCGCCTGATCTATAACGATGATTAATTAGTTGTGAGACGATGCACATTGTAGGGTGCAGCGAATGAGAGTGAGAGTGAGAGTTTTGAGAGCTTTATGGTTGTTCTAATCATTTCTTTTTTTTAAAATATCTATATCTATTTTCTTAATTAATAATAACCTTCCGGAGCTTTAATAGTATCCCAGAGCCTATGGAGTATATACCTCAGAGTTGATAGGTAAGTTATATACGATACTATATATACTGTAATTAAATATATTATATTATATTTTATATATATAGTAAAACACTAGTATTATTTATAGTATTATTAATATATATACATATATATAATATATATATTATATATATTATTAATATATCAATTTTAGCTTATGTATGTGACATACTAACACATTATTGAATTTTAAGTGTAACTGGACATGATTCCAACAAGTTTCGCGCAAATAATTTATAAAATTAATTACTTTTTTTTTAAATATGAATACTTTTTTCGGATAACCCCTCGGCATCATCTGGTGCATAACAATTTAAATAATTAATTACTTAATCTTATTTTGTTTTAATTATGACAAAAAAAATTAAAAATAAACAAATTTCAGCAGAAATTAATGTATTTTATCGAAAATATATGTTTTTTTTTAGATTAAGGCTCCTAGCTAGAATGAAGGTGACATGAGTTAAGGGGGGGACGAAAGGGTCCCCCGGACTCTGACACCTACAAAAGCCACGAGTAGACCTATCTTAATACCTAGAAACATCTAATTATATATGTAGCGGTTATTCATTTATCCACTATGATAGTATATTTAGATATTAAGGTTTCTCTATTAATCCACATAAAAAAGGACATGTTTATTTCATAGGAACCAAAATAAGTTAAGATAATAAAAAATTTCATTTATTACGCCTAATTTATTAAATAGGTTAACTTATAATAATATTTCATTTTTTTGAAAAACTTATATTTATAATATCTAAATTATAATTTTTATAGAATTACACTGTTCTAAATAAAAAAATATCATATATACAGAAACTTTTTGAGAAATAACTATTGTACGATAACCGAGCTTAATATTAGTTATATTGTTCACGTTATCAATTTAACTATTTATAGACAATTAATTTATTTGAGGAGAAAACAAAATCAAAAATTGACTGACTCTGTAAAAACATAAACAGGTCATATATATATTAACCTATATATATATAATATATATATATATTATAATTATTATATATATCTAATATAATAATATAAAATATAATAATAATATATATATATAAATAAGATTTTTTATATATATTTATATTATTATTATATATTATTATAATTTAATATTCTAAAATATAGTTATTTAAACTATTATATATATATAATAATTTAATAATTAAATTAAATTTAAATTTAATAAATATTATTATTAAATAATTTATATTTATATATATTATTATTAAGGTATCTTAAGGGTAGGGCTACCCTAAATATTCTCACTGAGTATTGTGTAAGCTAATTATAGGAGTTTTTATTTTAAATATACAAATTATTTTATAGAGTAGCAATATAAAGTAGACTATTAATCACAAATATCACTAATATTTATATTCTAATGATACATATACCTAGACCACTCAATAAATAATTGTTTTAAATAATAATAAATAGGGAAATACCGTTATATATTCTAACAACTACAATTACTAACTAAACATAAAATAGTTAGGGAATAATAATGACATTTATAATAATATAATATTTATAACTATAATCTGAAATAAATATAAATAATTATATAAAATTATACACCTAATATGGGAGGCATATATATAAAGTACCACACAAATAATATAATTACTAAATAACTATATAATATATATATAAATCCAATATATATATATATAATAATAATAAATATAATATATATAAATTAATAATAATAATATAATAATAATTTATATATTATAATAATTAATAATTTAATAATATAATATATAATAATATAATAATTATAATATCACCATAAATCACTAAATAATATAAAATTATATATAATAATATAGGTGAAAAAATTCAATTTGGTCTTACAAAGCCGACAACAACTCAATATCGATAATCCACATACTCAATCCAAAAAAACATAAATAAACAATATAAGCTAAATCAAGGGAACAAAGGAATATCATTGCCACAAGGAATAAATGATCGTCAAATTAATTTAGTGCGAGAAATGTAAAAATATAATATATATAAATTATAAATCTATATAATATATATAAATAACATTATTCAACACTAATCATACTATATTAGTATACTCTGATATATATTAAATTATATATAAATTAATAATAATAATTATTAATATAAGAAACATTAATAATAATTAAATATACATATAAATAATATAATATTATATAATATAATTAAATTAAATTAATATAAATTCTCCAAAAATAAATCAAATTAAATTAAGTTACAATAATAATAAGATAATAATCCAAAAAAAGTGATAACAATTTTTTGTGTTAATCCACTGGCGAAAAATCCATAATAGCATTTTTATAACAGATATAGCAAAAATATTGAATTAAATGAAGAAAAAAAGTCAAAGCACTAATTATCTAGAGCATAAATTTCTTATTTGTATAGAGTTTTGGTTGATAAAATTTATGAGTAGCCAAAATATGATTAGAGGCTCAGATATATTTTATTTCAGAGACCGTTTCTTATATTCCGCGCGTTATTCTTAAAAATAAGCTAGATCTTTTTCCCTATTAAATTTTGCTCTGTCATATTATTATATTTTTTTAACTAAAGAATACCTTAAGGGTATTTATGAGGATTCAAAGTGATTTTATTAAAACTTGGTTGGGCAGAAAAATGCAAAAGACTTTTAGTATATAAACCACCAGTTAAGCAGTTCTTGGCCTGGGTCTCTCGGACCTTTCTGCCGAGTGTGTACATTGTGGAGAGTAAGCCCCGGGAATAAAATTCCCACGGGCTCCTTCCCCTCGGGGAGGTCTGCGTCTTCCCACTGAAGCGCCTTCTCACGTATAGCTACACTTTTGGATATTTGGGTGTCACGGAGATGAATAAATTCTTAGATATATTCTTTCGGGATAAAACGGGGGGTTCTCCTGCCGTCTCCCCTCCCTGGGCTCCATCCGGGGTATTAAGAGAGGACGAGGGGGTCACGCCTCAAGGCGGAGCCTGTGGTTATAATCCCCTTCGTTCTGTTGCGTTGGTTTGAGCGTTCGAAGCCCCTACAGGTGAGAAACAGATAGATAATGCTTTTTAGCGAATAGGAATAGTGTATATCTTGGATACCCTAAACATTACAGCGACTGGCCGTAGCATCTAAGGATATGAATAATGTCAAGGCCAAATAAGTCCCGGGATTAATCGGTAGCTTCCTGATAATAAGATATCTCATCATGATTTTTGGAAGGTTTGGCACGGAATAGATTTGGTCTTGTTATTCCTATTCTGTTTAGGGTTGGTATTGTATCAAAATGGTTGAGAGAGTAATATACCTTTTTACAAATAATGAGTCAGAGAGAGTTATATATAGAAAAAATACCAGAAGTAATAAGTAATAGTTTAGGGGTTATTGTTAAGAATATATGATAATATATATACAAAATGAAAAAGATATAATACTAAGATTAAACGTATAATAGAGTATAGTGTAATTATATATAGTAATTATATGTTATTTATATCCACCCAAGGGTGAATTGAGAAGAGAGAAGAGAGAGAGGAGATATAAGTAATATATGAGTATAAGTAAGTGAAGAGCTAAGATGAATACTAGTAGATGATAAGATAGATACAGAAATAGGTAGTGTTTGATGTCCCCTGCACCCCTAGAAAAAAAAAATGTAGCCAATATTTATTTTTCGAATTTATTACATATTATTTTTTTAACTTACGTTTTAACCCTATAGTCTTTTATAAAACAAATTTCTCACCAAAGGATATTTATTTTTCCAAAATGTATTCCTTTTCGCTGTAGTATTGTAGTTTTTTGAGATATGTTTTTTTTTTTTTTTTTTTTTTTTTATTTTTTTTTTTTTTTTATATGTTATTTTTTACTAATTTTTGTTTCTTTTTTTTTTTTATTTAATAACACATAAAATAAATAAATTTGTTATTCAAATTGGTTATTATATTAATCCTGGCGCTAATAAAATTTTAGGAGGCCTAGGCATGTCCTTCCAGCAATGGTTTATTTTTTTTTTTTCTCTTTTAACCCCTTTTGTAGCTATTGTTATTTTTGCAATATCTTTTTATAATGTTTTTGGCTTTAAAGTATCTATCATTTTTATGTATTATAACTATCTTCTTAATTTAATATTATTAACTATATAATATTATATTAATAATATATATTCATTTCAACGAATATTAGAATTTACTTCATCATTAAAACTATTACTACATATTATATATATATTGTTATTAGTATAATTATTATACCTTTTCTCTTTTCCGACTCCCGTCAGTTTTTGATTTTTATTTTTTTTTTCACACATATATATTTAATATTCCATATGAAAACTAACATGAATTTAAAACCATACCTGAGCATTCCAATTTCTTTTCGAAGTATTTTAAAAAAATAATTTTTTTTAAAAAAAAATTCACATTTACAAAAAAAAAATTTTTTTTACAATGAAATGGAAATGCACGTTCCATACCTTAAGGTTAGTATCCTGGTCAAAAAAAACTTCCTACATCAGGATATCTATTACAAAAATGGTAAAACAAAGAAACAATAAATAAATAAAATATAATATCGAAAAGTACGACACTTACAGGAAAAACCAATTACACTATTGGAATCAAGCAGCATAAACGAGATACAAAAATTAAATTATTATGATAAAAAATAAAAAATTAGGGGGCTCGAGCCGACGGGGACAGAGGGGGGGGAAGTTTTTCCATACTCCCGTAGGGAGGGGCGGCAGGCCCCCCCCCGCGAAAAATAACAGAAACAAAACGGCCAATACCAAAGAGCGGGGGTTTCCGGAGACCCTCCCGGAGGGGGGAAAATAGCCCTACCCTGTCGTTTCCCGGAAGGTGCCGAGTGACCCGACTCTTTTTGCCAATCTTTTCGCCGTTTACCGCCAATGGTATTTCCTTTCAGTTAAAAAAAAATTAAACTCTGACGGAGTTCGTAAAAACTACGTACAGATCCTAATAGTTTTTTGAAATCATGTCCATGTCCGTCACGACCCCCTAGCGGTTGTCACCGATCAAGCATACTATAGTCAGTAAATTGCTTGTTAGGCACTAGCCCAAACTAGGCAAATAATATGGACTGTGGGAGCTACTTTATAGATAATTATTTTAATAAAAAAAAAAAAAAATATCAAAAACTGACCGGAGTCGTGAAACATAACTGGTCTTCTATATATAGGGTATATTATATTATAGCATACTAGTATTATAAATACCTATGGATACTCATACTAGTTAAGTACATATGTGACATAATAAATACATATATTAATTTATATTAGTATATTAAAATTAGAACTATGAAGTATTATATATATATGGCCAGACTCCCGAGAGGAGGCCAGGCATGTAACTAAGAAACTATAAAACATCTACAGGCAAATAAATAACATTTTTGATTTCAAGAAGTAATTGTACAGGAACTTAAAAAAAATTATTTTATTCTAATATATTTTATGATTTATAGATAACTTGTCTTTAACAATTATTTAGTAAATCTTTGGACCGAAAATGAGTGCACCACACTCGGCTCATGATTGACCCTTGAAGCTACCATCTCGCTCTTTGTCTTCTGACAGAAGCAAAATGTGTTCCGCCAAACATTACCCTCAATCCGTTTTTTTTTACGCTTTGGAGAAAATCCTTATTTTTATGCTTTTATTATCTTTTTAGGGGGGTTCGGACTAAGCTGACGAAGGGAACAGGAGGGGGGACGAAGTCCCCGTCAGCGTCGTCCCCCGGTAGGCCGAGAACCCCCGACTCTCTACCAATCGTTCTTGTTTACCCGAGGGTATTTCGTGTCCGTTTAAAAAAAAAAATTACATTTGGCACCTCTTTGCATCCTCAAGTCGAGAGTAAGCGGGCAGTCTTCCCGTCCTTTGAATTGTCAAAATACTCCTTAATCTTTTTCAAACTTTATTAAGAGAAATTTAAATTTTTTAAACACAAAACGCGTTATTTAATTTTTTATTTGTTCCCGCGGTAAAATATAAAATATAAATAAAGATATTTTATTGGTCAGTAGTCGTAGTTAGGTTATAGTTTTTCTAGTTACATGCCTTGAATTTTGGGGAGCTGGCGCTGCCTATATATATATATATATATATAGTATAATATATTATATAATATATATATATATATTAATATATATATTAATTATATAGTATAATATTATAATAATATATATATATATATATTATATATATATAATATTATATATTTACTATAAGTTATTAATATAGAAAGTCTTACTTTCAATTATCCAAAGAATAATAATATAATAAAAATAGTTATAATTAATGAATCTTTCGATAGCTAGCCACTAGGAAAATTTGAATCTGTGGAATAAATAAATAATATATAATAATTAAATAATAATAATAATAAATACTTAATAATATAATAATAATAATAATATACCTCCCTTTGCCAGTATTGGGGGTCAGGTGCGCAACATACACAGAAAAAGAAAAGTAGTAGAGGAACATCATGCAAGTAGAAAAGCCATTGAAAAAAATTCTGGTATGCTATAAAATTTTTGTTGTTGATATTTCCAATTTAGTTATTTTACGAAGTTTGCATTTCTTTATTGTTTAAATTACTGTTAGCGATAATAACCCTATGTAAATTGTGGAATAACCGCGAAAACTTTTAAGAAGCTCAGTAGGACTGATTCGTGAAAGTCATGTTGACGAATTACCATGTTTTGGTCTTTCATCAATATAATAAAGCATTAACATTTTTTGTAAATTGAACCGTGGTATTACTTCGCAAATTAAAAACTATAAAATGTGACAAATAAATTTTGCGAGCTATTTATCTAATTTTTATAAAATAAATATATTCCATTAATAAGAAAGCTTTTTTTAATAATCATTTTAAAAAAAAAAAAATTGACTAATTGTCTACTTGGCAAACATTCAGGTTTAAAACCACGTGACCAGATTACAATAGATGAACGTTTATATTAATTATTATGCACATCAATCAATCAATCTGTCAAGTAATTAATCGTAAATATCCAACAACTAAACCATAAAAATTAAAACCAATAAACTGAAAATAAATACTACAGAAATTTGTCATAATTAATATAGTATAGTATATATATACTTATATATTATTATATATATATATTATATATTATATATATATTCATCACTGATCAGTTATAATATATGGTAGTATAAGTTAAATAAGACCTATTAGTATAATGGATATATAAATATGGATATACGAATTGTGCGTTATTTTGCAAACATCTATTAAAATTTATATCCAATGGTGTCGACGGAATTAGAAATATCCCTTAGATAAACCAAATTGACAAAATTGTTATCCAACGTGGATAAAATTGACAAGATATCAACCAGGAGAAAAACAGTATGCAGTATTTGATGTATCTTATTGGATATCCTTCGAATTTTAATATAACAATGACGCTTATCCATAAGTTAGAGGACGGTCACTAAAGATCTATATCAAAATGATCCGACCGTAAATATATGGGTATCGCCATAAGTGCAATGATATTTTAACAAAAATCGTACATATGGGGCAGAACATCGTTCGTTTATCTCTGGATATCTCAATGCGCCACACATACTACATTACAATAGTCAATCCAACGGATGAAAATAATAGTTATTAAATGGACACATAAACGAGTTATCCAAAAAGTTACGGAAGGATATCCAATTCCAAAATCGTAAATACAGAGGCCAAACATTGTAAGATATCCCCAGGATAACGGTAGGTATGCAGATGTCATATGGATACCGATTTTGGATGTGACGATGTGCGTTATCCATAAGTTAGAGGAAAGGCACTAAAAATCTATATTCCAATGACCGACCAATGTGGAGGTATCCATCAGAGGCAATATATTTAACAAAATCGTAAATTCATCTCTGTCCGGGACCGAACATACGTTGTTATCCCACTGGATATTCCGATGGCACCGCACACTATTCGTTACACGAAATCGTCAACCAACCCGAAGAAGTAGTAGTGTATCCTCGAAATGGACAACTATACCAACGAGTTTAAATATCTCAAAAAATTACGGAAGGATATCAATTTACCAAAACGTCACTGAATCCAGGAGCCTCAAACATTGTAAGAATCCCTAGATAACGGTATGTACCCGATGTTTCAATATGGATAACCCGATTTTGTGGATATAACCGATGGGCGGTTTATCCCATTAAGTTAGAGGAACAGGCACTAAAAATCTATTCCACCATTCCTTCAGTGCTTGACACCTAACATTATGAGGGTAATAACTATAGGGGCAAATATATTTAACAAATCATAGCCATTTCTGGCGGAGACGAAAAGCATCGTTCGTTATTCTACTGGAACCTTATACCAATGCACACTACATATCGTCAACCAGCGGATGAATGAAGTAAGTTATCTCTCTCGCCGAAAAACTGCGACATCATTAAACGAGGTTCTACTCTTTCCAAAAATTACGGAAGGATATCCCAATTCCAAAATCGTAAATCCAGGAGCCAAACATTGTAAGAAATCCCTAGGATAACGTATGCAGATGTCTTATGGATACCGATTTTGATATAATACCTCACGATGTGGCGGTAATCCATAAGTTTTCAGGAGGAAAGGCACTAAAATCCTTATATTCCAAGTCATGAACGAACCAAACTAAGGTACATAGGGGGCAAATATAATTTAAACCACAAAATCATATAGCATCTTGGCGGGACGGAAGAATAAGTTCGTTAATCCCACTTGGAATATCAAATGCACAGTCTGATCAAATCGTTAACCAACAACCGATGAAAATAGAGTTATGCGATGGACACATAGAACGAGTTTAATCCAGAAAAAATTACGAAGGATTCCAATTCCCAACGGATAATCCCATGACCAAAATTTGGTATCACAAGTGGGCATCGATCGCTAACCCAAAATTGATATGGGATACGTGATAAAAAATATGGGAAATGGAAAAAATGGAATATCCAATGGAATACTTTGAGTGTTGTTGGGTAATAATATAATATATATTAATATAATTATAATATATATATTATATATATAGTAATAATTATAATTGTTTTCAAATTTTACATAATAAAAAATTTATAATTTAGAATAATAATATATATATATATATATATATATAATATATATATTATTGGGCAGACCTGGCCACCAACTCACGGGCAGGGCCCTTTTCAATTAAGAGGGAACAAACGCAATTCCCTCGGTGGGCGCTCAGGCTCGAGTCCTTAAAGAGAAGAAAATTAATAAGCAGGAAAACCAGATTAATGCAAAGGAAATCCACAGAACAGATGTGTCTGGAAAGAAGGAGGCACCACAATTTTCGAGTCTTGACTTTCCAATACCCACATAATATTAATATGAAAGCAAGGCACCTCTTCTGATACGAGGTCTCCTCAATATAAATATAACTATAAATATAACTATAAATAAATAATCTTCTTAAGTGTTTGTATTATTATTTGTCATTTTTCGCTTGCACTTTATTTTCATCAGTTGAGATCAATAAACATTTCCAGCTTCCGTCTCAGTGAAGTGTTGATCACCTAATCTGAAATCTTGAAACTGTTTCCCCGAAAAACCTGTCGAAAAGATATACTGTGATTAATATTTTATTTTAGTTTTACTTAAAGAGGACAGTGACCTGTTTATAGTTACGTTAGGAAGTTCGTTTTCTGGAAGAAAATACGAGTATAAAGCCTACATATATGCATAACTGTAGTAATCAAAATATCATTTGCCCTGACGACTTATAGATTTTTTGTGTGGTTATAAAAGTGGAAATGACATTTTATATAATAATGTATTAAATAGTATTATATATATATATATATATTAGGGTTGGCGCCGACGCCTACGCCGGGTGCGGTGCGAGAAAGTGCGGGTGCCGTTATAGAGACATGACGCCTCATTACTTGGGTGCGGGTGCGGGTAGCGGTGCGCAATCAAAATTTTCCATGCGACTGGTAGTTATGCGGATGGCGCGTGCGGTTGCGGTGCGGTGCGGTGCGGAGCGAATCGAGAACAAGCATTATCGCGGATGTGCCGGTATCGGATGGCGGGTGAAGCGGGCCTGAGTGACGAAGGGATCCCCTTTAAAGTAGTCGCGCAACCGCACCGTTCAACCGCCTCACCAGGCTTGGCCTCCAAAACCGCGCGACGGAAACCAAGACTCAGCAGAACCCTTTGTAGTGGAGTGAGAAATTGAAAAAAAAGCTAAAAAAATCGAAATATTGTACGGTATTATAACACTACGGGAGTCGTAGCGGATAGATTAGTATGTACTATTTACCTAGTTATATGATTATATAATTATATATTTATATAATATAGTTATATATTATATTATATATAGTGAATATTATAGTATATAATATATAGTATATATATATATATATTATATTATAATTTTATTTATAATAGATATATTATACTTATAATAGGGCTTCGGATGCAACTGATAGTATAATAGTAATATATAAATTATGATCAAATGATATACTACTATACGTAGGTTATACTGGCGTCTATATAATATATATAATTATATAGAATAATAGCGATAATAAATAACATATATTATATATATATATAATAATATATATATATATTTATATATGAGGTATATATATTAAATTATAATATCTATATAATTATATATATATATATATATTTATATATATAATATATATATATTATTATAATTAAATTATATTTATATATATATATATAATAATATATATATATAAATATAAATATATATATATATATATATATAATATAATGTATATATTATAATATATATATATATATTTATATATATATATATATATATAAATATATATATATATATTTATATATATATTATATATTATTATTTGTATTATATACGGATCTGAGGTGTGTTGTGTGATACCCTGACACGGCTTGAGTTCCGGCCGAGATAGCCGCACGACATAAAAAAAGGAGTGGCACTTGAAGGTCATATAATATTATTCGGACATGTTGTGGAGCATGGAGGAGCAAATGTTGAAAGTCTGGGTATGGACGGTCGGCAAGCATGAGAAGGAGTTGTATACGGTAGTACAGAGCCGAGTGTAGAGGGCCCTGGCGCAGATCTGTTAGCCTGCAATAGGGGGTTCACTTCGGTTGGGCCTAGTCCTCTACTAGTCTCAGATCAGAAGCATGTGGACAGCAAATGGGTAGATTCTGGAACGCCGCCTTTAAAACATTATGAGACTTCTACCGACTAAAGAGTCTAGCACTTAGAGCCCAGGTCGCAGGTAGTGCCCAGTCCCACAGTCCAATCTGGCCTAGTGGCGCCGCTTAGTGGATTCGAGCGGCGTCTTCCAGTAGATAGCAACATGCTAGACTATTAGTAGAAAGACTAGATGAGGAGATTGTACGGGTAGTTTCGTGGAGCTGGCTCAACGATGGACGACTACTTGCAACTACAGATATGTCAATTTGTGGTGGCTGCGCAGGCAGCGGGTAAAGCTGCGGCCCCAAGGATCGGCTCACCAGCCCGCCACCTCAGCGGCCCTCCCCTCTCCCCACCACCTTAACCTCCTTCGACTTTTGTCCATGTTCTTTTTTCCTACTATCCCACAGTCAATTTGCTCTTAATGCCTGTGGTTCTTCACCGCGTAAATTGGCACTCGGTTCCTTAGTCAACGAGGACCGTAGACGGAGTAGATGACTAAGGAAGTGGGTAGCTGGGGCTGGCTTAGAAATGGTACTACCGGACTAGTGCCATGTGCCAGGCCGAGGTAGTGGCCCAGTCCCACAAGTCAATCTTATCCCTGAGTGGAGCCTTAGGGTTTGACGTCTTAGTAGAGACTTAGACTGGTAGACGTACCTTACTATCTAAGGCCACATATGGGTCGTTAGTGGGGGAAGACGCTAAAATGGACTAGGTAAAACCAAGAGTAAACTAGTGCCGAATATATATAGCCCTAAAGGCCGGTAAGTGCCCAGTTCCCAAGTCATATTTCCATTTTTAGATGGGCTAGTTGAACGTCCTTTATAGTAAGAGATAGCAATAGTAGAGACAAGTGAAAATGGGAGTGGGGCGGCTAAAAATAATTGGTTACATACCTAGACCTAAGTTAGCCAATTATATAAGCCAGGTTACCGGTAAAAGTAGCTCAACACCAAGTTCCAACAAGTCAATATTTCCTAAGTGGGGCTAGGTTTACTGAGTCCTTAATGTAGAGACTAACGGAAGGGTAGTGGGGCGACTAAAATTAGGTACTATCACCGATCATTAATGTAGCCATTGCAGGCCGGTAGTGCCCGAATCACCACTAAGTTCACAATTCCAATAGTGGGCTATTAAGGTTGAACTGATCCTTTTAATGTAATTAGATAGATACTTATAATATAGTAAGCCTAGTATTAAGATGAACTATAAGGAATGTATAGGCTTAATAATATGGGTGAGCGCTAATAATGGCTGCGAATAACAGTGGGGAAATGGCAGGTTTAACAAAAAGTTATTTTTTTTGGAGCAAGAAAATTAACGATGTAAGATATCACTTACGTTTAATACAAACACGTATTACGAAGTCTGTATATTTTATTCCGAGGTTTAATCAAAATTTACACAAATGATAGGTTAGAGACTAGTGCCTATTGCCAGGACCCCGGTAGTTTCAGAATAGTTTTTTCTCAGTCCCCCACATCTAGACGTCAAATGTTCATTTGTCTCCCCCACTTACGTGAGTGGCTAGGTTGTACACTGGGTTCCTAAATAATGTAGAGACGCACTAAGACTATAAGCTTATTAGACTCTACTGGATGAAGGAGATTGTCGGCGTATGAGTGGGTAACCGTGTCTTACTAATGGTACAAGTGTATTAAACCTATTACTGCGATCTCGGATTTAATGGCATACGTTACTCTAGTTCTATCCGCCATTGCCACGGCCGACAAAGCTGGGCACAAGAGGCTATCAGGTCGCATACACGTATATCCTTTTAGTTCGGCGCTAGTTGACGTCCTTATAGAGTCTAATGTACTTTGAGTGAGAGACTCTTAAGGAATGGGTAGTGGGGGCGCTAAATGGTACTGCAACCTTGAGACTATGTGACCATTGCCTAGGTCACGGTAGGCAGCCGCTAGTCCGCCCCCACAGTTACGAGTTTCCTAGGTGGGCCCTTTAGTTTCGACGTTCCTATAGTAAAGAAAAGACTACGGGTAAAAGCTAGCAACCACTAATGTAATGGGTGTAGGGGTAGGCTCTAGAAGATTGGTACTAATTTCTCCGAAACTAATGGTGGGTGCATTTGGCCAGGCCGGGATGATGCCCCAAGCTCCCTACAGCCCCATGCGAGAGTTGATCCTTAGTTGGCATCTTATCGTCCGTCTTGACGTTCCTTGAGCTCAAGACGACTAGACATACCTAGAGACAAGGAATTGCGCGAGGAGCAGTTGGGGCGCTAAAATGGTAGCCTTACCGGAATCCTTAGTGAGACACGAGATTTAGCAACAGGACACCTGTCAAGAGCCAAGCAAAGTCCCCTACGCCCCATTCCTCTTAACATTTCTCTAACCTAGTTGCGGAACTAAAATTAAGCCTTTGTATACGTGTCCGTTATTGTTGTCACGACATGAGTGCCTCTAGCTAGGTTAACTATGCACAAGACATAAGGATGTGTAGTGGGCGACTAGAATTGGTAACTAACCGACAGGTGCCACTTGCCGGCCCGGTAGGTAAGTCAAATTTCTAGAACTAAATTTCTAGATGTGCCACTTAAATGCGCACCGATATTAAAGCTTCCCTCTGCGAATTGACTTGTCTCAGTCCCTCACGAGGTCAACCCATCATAAAATTCATCTTATGTGGGCTAAGGTTGTGCATCCGTCCTTAGTAGACGACCTGACTTAGATGAGATGAGACTTTTCACTATTGTGACCTATTTCTATTCGGACCACCTTAGGTGCGTCTTAGTTCGAAGAGTGTCTGGACTAGTGGGCTGGGTGCGGATCTTACTAATGTCAGACCCCGCCAACACTACAAGACTTGTTAGGTAATCCCAGTGCGCGACAGTGAGATGTCTAGGTGGTGTGGTGCGACTGGAAACTTCCGCTCGTCCCTTGCGCCCGGTGTGAGTCCTTGAATTGTTGGTGGTTACGAGAGTTAGCATTTAAAAGCTCGCCCTCAAACGCACTAAGCCTTGGCCCATTGCCAGGCTTCGCGGCGTTAAGTCCGCCACAGTATTATGGACAAAACACGCAGAGCAAGTATAACGCACACTAAAATACATCTCCTAGGTGGGTCGACGGGGCACGCAACGAATAAGAGGGTCAAGTGAACTGGAAAGTGGCAGAAGCAGTATATAGGCCACTTCTTACCTTTAGTATGAGGAACTTCACGGACCTAGAGAGACTAAGGAAATGGGTAAGTGCTAGGAGCCGAACATCGACCAGATGGGTATGCATAACCGACATACATGGAGCAGAGGTGCCCAGGCCGGTCAGTGCCCAGCCTTCCCCACCAGCTCAACATTATATGTGAAGTCGTCAGTTATTCGCCATAGGCAGGCTACACGGGGTGTGATGAACGGGCTCCTCTGTATACGTCTAAGAGGCAAGTCCTGAGAAAGAGGAAAAAAATTATAATTCTCGAAGCTAAAACAGAGGGACTCACCGACCCTCAGGTTTCTTTGAGGCCCACACCCTGTTAGATGCGCAAGCAACCGTTTGTGAAACGAGAGGGTTTGCAAGACATGTCTTTGGTTGTTTATGTTAAGATGACCAAGATGTTTACTTTGTCGAACGGGAGGGACGAACGCCAGAGAAACACTGTCGAAAGAGATGGGAAGTTAAGAAGGTGTCTTTAGAGGCGGAGGGAGAGATTATTGTAAGAAGTGGTTGGGTACTATCTCGAGAGCTATATAATGGTAGACTATCTCATGTCTCTATGCCACACGGTAGTGCCCCAGTCCACAGTCAAGATTTAATCGGTTGCAGATAGAGTACGGACCCCATTAAGGACACATTCCTATCAGCAGATCATATGAGCCGTCGAGTAAGAACACTTAAGAACTAGATCTGAGGAGAAGATTAAGCATCGAGAGAAGGGGCATTCTAAAAGTAAGTAAGAGGTAGTTGAGAGAGGGCACACGACTAAGATATAGGTATCGAAACATCGAGTTAATAGTAGACAACATGAAATGTGGTCCGCCAAGGGGGTATCCGCGCAGTAATGTTGACACCCAGTGAGTGGATCCTCAACGGAGAGGTTTAAATTTGTCCCTAGATGCTTGCAGGGATGGACTAAGGAGTGTACATCTAAAGTCGCCATTATAGTAGATGAGGTAAGAATACTGTAGAAAGAGCTATGGAAGTGGAGAGTATAGTGAGAACCGGGAGCAGACACGAACATGCGTACTACTGAGCCGAACCCAACTTTAATTGGAGTCCCATGAATAGAAAGAAGAACCAGTCGCGGCCTCACCCTCGCCCTATTCCGCAGACGTAATCTCGCCCGCAAATATTTTTCTCTGAGTGGGGCTTAGGTTGACCGTCCTGTAGTAGAGACCTAAAGGAATGGGTAAGTGGGGCCGGCTAATGGTACTACCGACTAGTGCAATTGCCAGGCCTGTAGTGCCCAGTCCCACAGTCAATTTCCTGGTGGGCTAGGTTGACGTCCTTAGTAGAGACTAGACTAGTAGAGCCTAAGGAATGGGTAGTGGGGCGCTAAATGGTACTACCGACTAGTGCCATTGCCAGGCCGGGGTGCCCAGTCCCACAGTCAATTTCCTAGTGGGCTAGGTTGACGTCCTTAGTAGAGACTTGACTAGTAGAGACTAAGGAATGGGTAGTTGGGCGCTAAATGGTACTACCGCCGACTAGTGCCATTGCCAGGGCCGATTTTGGAAAAGAAAAAACTAGACATAAGTAAGCAAAGAGAAGGAGACCCAAAGGGGGGATGATTGGGAGAGCAGCGAACGCAATTGCCATACCCGGTTAAATGCCCTTGGAAGTGTCAAGCGCACAGCACGACGCAGTCTTTCCGTAAAGTCCTGAGGGGGCAGGAAAACCATGAAATATCAGTTAGATAGGAGAATGTAATGAACTCGCCAGTAGACCTCGTGAGCGCCGAAAGCCGAAGTACTGGCCGATCGGACAGGAGTGAATTGAGATTACCAGATGATTCTTAAGAAAATGAGGAGTTTGGGAAGGGTTTCAAAGATCTTAGATTTTAGAATAAAATATAAGGTAAGAGCTATAGGGCGATATTTAGAAGGAACAGAGCGGCTTCCTTTTTTCGGGATAGGTTGA
>JABUQX010102797.1:0-2500 GCA_015478945.1 Trachelipus rathkii
CTAAAGATATTTTTGGTGAAGAAAAGTGCGTCGAGTGACTTGCAAAGGACTGATTGGTGAAGAACAAAGTGCGTTTAGAAGTGGTAGAGGATGTGTTGATCAAATCTTTAAATTGAAACAAATGATTGAGAAAATGAGAGAGAAGAAGAAGAAATTATATTTAGGTTTTATGGATTTGCAACTGGCGTATGAGAGTATTAATAGGGAAGCTCTATGGTAGGTGTTAGTGATATATGGTGCTGGTGGTAAGCTTCTGAATGGAATAAAAGGTATGTATGACGATAGTGAAGCGCGTGTAAAAATAAATGGAGTCGAAAGTGATTGGTTTGATATTAACAGCGGGGTGAGGGAGTGAGACAGAGATATATTTCTCCTTGGTTATTCAATTTGTATATGGATGAGATTATGAAAGATTTATAGGTGGGTGTAACAGGGGATGGTGTTAAAATGATGGAGAACGGAAGTGAGTGGAGAGTGCTTACTATAATGCGGATGATTTGTTTGTGTTGCGATCTGAAGAGAGTTTGAGAGATTGGTTAGAGAGATTTGGTAGGGTGTGTAAAGGAGGGGTTTGAAGGTAAACGTAGATAAGAGTAAAGCTATGGGTGTAAGTGAGGACAGTCCTCTGTGTGCAGTTATGTTAGATGGTGAGCAGCTGGAACAAGTGTCAGAGTTTAAATATTTAGGATATATGCTGGATGAAAAGGGAACGGATAATGCAGAGAGTAGTAGGAAAGTTGTGAATGGCAGAAAGGTGGCTGGAGCAATTAAATCGTTGGTGGATGTAAAAGGACTAACTCTTGAGTGCACTAGGGTCTTACATGAGGGTGTTTTGTTACCTGTGTTAACGTATAATAAATAGTGAGATTATGTCTGGAATAAAAGATATAGATCTTTAAAGTTCAGTGTTGTTAGATGGAGCAATCGTAGGGGCTTAGTGTGTTGAGAAAATTATAAAAATGAGGAAATGAAATATTAGAGAGTTGCGTAGTGTGAAGAAAGGGGTAAATGAGAGAATAAATGAAAGTACGTAGAGATGATTTGATCATGTGGAAAAGATGGATGATAGTCGGTTGGTTAAGCGAATGTATAGTGGTGAGTGTGCTGGGAATCGACCGGCTGGGAGATCGAAGAAAAGTGGAATGAGTCAGTAAAGGAATGCCTGGATTAGAGATATGTGAGTTTGGCAGAGGTGAAAAGAATGGTGCATAATAGGAGTGAATGGCGGGTTTTGTAAGGGGAGTATGGTTGTGGCCACCTGGGCCAAGGGATGAAACACCCCATTGACGAGATGCCATAGAGAGGGTCCGGCGCTGTCCCGTGAAGCTCTAGGGTGGATTTTCTGAGTGCGACGAGTTCTCATTAAAAGGTATAAATCTGCTTAACATTGGCAGTAAGGAAGAGGTGCTAGTGAATGTGTGTGGGTTTGATGATGCAAGAAGAAAGAAAAGGTATTTTTGGATGAGGTCATCTAGTAAGGAGAGAGTAATGGGTAGAGTGAGAAAGTTAAAGAATGGTAAATCTGGGCTTTCTCTTCGACTTGCGTCATATTCTTCTACTACTTTTCTGTTTCCGGTGCATGTTACGCACCTTGGGGGAAAAAAGGTGGCTGATGATGATGATGATAATATAATATAATATAATATAATATAATAATAAATAATATAATATTAATATAATATAATATAATATAATATAATATAATAATATAATATAACATAATATAATATAATATAATATAATAGACAAATTTTTACACTTTTGCCATCTTTGTACGTTGCAACACACCGAAAAAAATTATTACGATTAGAATAGCCGATGTGCGTAGCGGACGTGAGAGATTGTTCAACTTGGCTCTATGTTCTCAGACCCAGAGGGTTATCCTAATGATGAGAATTTGGAGAAGCTGTGTCGTGAAATGGAAATATGACCTCTTAACATTGAAGTGGGTTGTGCCAGAAGGAGGAGAAGGAGGAGGAGGAGGACAACAACAATGACTAATTAGTAATTTACAATTAGTTATTATATAAATAATATATTATATATATATATATTATATATATATATTATATATACTATATATATATATATATATTAAATATATATATATATTATATATATATATATATATATATAATTATATATAACATATATTATAATATATATATATATACTATATATATATACTTTATATATATATGATAATATAATATATAAATAAATATATATAATATATATATATATATATATATATATTATTATATATATAATATATATATAATATATATAACATATTTTTATAAAACTTTTTAACCGTTATATATAAAATTTAAATATAAAAATTAAATAAATATATAAATGGTCAGGTATTTATTGGAAATTATTTCTTAACTACCAATAAAGTTAGTGGACTCTGTTGCAGACTTCAGTAGTGGAAAAATATTATAATTATTAACGATAGAACTTAGCCAATTTGCGATAGCGGAACTGGCGAAGCAGA
>JABUQX010102797.1:7500-25949 GCA_015478945.1 Trachelipus rathkii
AACAGTTTATATGTGACATTTCCTAATGTTACATTATACCATATCTCTCTGATAGATTCAAATTTTGAATCTGTACGCTGTGATATAAAAAAGTATAAGATAGAAGGAAACCTCCTTCCTTTTACATACGGAAGCAGTGGTTATGCAAGTTCATATTAGAAAGAAACAGATTGCAGTAATTACAGTCTAATGGATAAATATAAGAGGTGTAGTCAGATATATTTTTCATTCATAAACATACTCTCACAGTGTAAGGATAGTGTAAAGATAGTATAAGAAAAACACTCCTGTAATAATGGACGAAGAGAGGGTATTCAGAGGATAAAAATGCAGAGGGGTATGGCCCTTGGTGCGATTTTGTCTTGGCACAAGCTATGGAGAAGTGCAAGGCCTTTACTCAGGAGAGGGGGGGAATATATAGGTAAAAAAAAGCTTTAAGAACAGGTTTGCATACTATTCAGGATATTGCTGCAGGATATAATCCTCGTACAGCATCATTAAAATGACGTATTGCCGATGTTTCAGATGAGATGTATGATGATGTTAAGCGTAAAATAACAAGCGACTGTAAAATGTCATGGGCAAGGTCGAGGGGCTAAGAAGATTTTCATAAAGAAAAAGACTAAGCGGAAAAACCTCTAAAGAAAGAATATCATTGATGTTAAATTCTGTATTTAAATTATGAACTGATAACTTATGATAGCGTAAGGTGTGTATTACTAGACATTAAGTAAATGTATTTTTCTCAATGAAAATGTTACATATGTTATACGACCATAGAACTCGCACATACAGAATGCATTTCCTTCATTCTATCTAAACTTTTTTCCCAAGAAAGAGTGAATTGGATCTCTTCGCCATGAACCCTACACAGATTAGCGCTAAGCGACTCCAACTTTATCAGTATAATGCCTATGCATTCAATTACCATACAGATGTCCCTCTAAGAGTTTTCAATATTCCAGCACTAAATCTGACCAATACTAGATCCTCTAGATGTGTTTTTATATGACTAACGAAATTGACAAAACCTGATGGTAGCGATCTTCGCCTTCGGGTGAATGACCATATAGTATACTACAGAATTCAAATTCGCTGTATACATGTTTTCCAACTCAGGTTGAAGTCATCTTAATGGAACTTCCTAGGGTGAGTCACGCTGGTAATTTTATCGCTTATAGAAGCTATACTAAGAACATTTGTTAAATTAATACATGACGAACGCTAAAACAATCTCATCTCCAATCATGTGGAATTTTTATAGTTCTTCAAGATGAAGCTGACCTACAGAATAAAGCAGTACTACAAGTCATCATATACTTATGATTTTATGGTGATTAACTGGCGAATATTTCTCTCAAGAAAGATCTCATTCTACGTCTGTAGATAATAGAACCTTTTAACAGATCACAAATCTAAATTTGCTCTTAAAATAAAAAGTTAGCTACTGCTTACCGGCTGTCATGTCAGAACCTAGTTTCTCAACTGCTCTGGAGCCTATCTCTATGTTATGAAAGTGAAATTTATCTACACAACGAAGCCGTCGATTTGAAATTTGAAAATATCGCTTATTGAATACTACAGGCAAAGTATACCCACGTAAACCCTATTAAACGAGTTGAAACCAGAGATATATTTTAATTTTTCACTCGAACGCGCATTATCGTAAATATCAATATCCTAACATTGTGAACGAAATATATACCACTCAGAAGTAAATAATCGATGGGATTAGTGCGAACAATGAAGCTACTCAGGAAATTATAATTCAAAAAAGTCTACCCACTAACTAGTAATTCACACTCTCCTTTTCGGACTTAGGGGTATAAGTTTACATGTGAATGAACCATACGGACGTGATTTTGAAATGTTATACAACGGAGACCTATATCTTCTGTACATATCGCCCTTTTTACGACTTTACTAGCCACATACTTGTATCATGTTACATAATAGTGGGACATTGACTTACTTGGGTTAAATCTGTGGTATTGAAAAATACGCAAAGAATAGTCATATTTTATTATGCCTATGATGCTCACTAATATTTGCTGACCTTTCAGCTTTGTAATGCCTAATCATTTAAGACATTTTCTGAGAAGGGCACCTTAGGACTAAGCTCTCTTTTGGCAATCAAGTCTACAGATCGGCCCATCACTGGTAGTGGTCTAGTGTTTGAGAGCATTCTCCACCTCATTAAATTGCAGAATATCGCTCACGTTACTTTTGAATTAATTAAAGTATGACTGAAGAGGAACATATGATCAAAAGTCGCGCGTTTAAGAACTGAAGCCTCGCTTTTTAGTGTGTTTCGCTATTAGGAAATAAACTCTGTAAGTTGGAGAAGGATACCTGCTTAATATTCAATACATTGCCTCGTCACTTCACCTCAACAGGACATTGGAATTCCGTTTATAGAGCAAAAAACGATGCTGGTTCCCATAATTGATTTTAACTTAAAATTTATAATTATATAAACAATTTTATCACCTTATTTTTAAAATAGGTACACTCACACGTAAGTTTTGTTAAATACTATGTCTTACGCACCGTTCACGCTTATGGTTCTAATTTTATGTGGGAGTCTATTGTCTTTATTTATTATATGCTGCCTAAATTATGTATGTTTTAATAAACTTTTAAATATATTTTGATGCCTAATATTTGTATGTCAATGATTTCATAGTTTCTTATTATGTAATAAAAATGCTTAAAATGAAAAACGGCGATTTTACTACCTTAAAAATTCGGTATATATATACTATATAACTAAATGTAATATTATATATTAGTATTTATATATATATATATATATTAAGCTTAACATATATATATATATATAAGCAGTATATATATATGATTATATAATATGTATATATATATATAACATATAGATATATATAATGATATATAAAGGTTTTTTAATAAAATTTTCGTACATTTATTAAATAAAATGTTTATATAAACAATAATACCTTCTTTTTCATTACTTACAATTTTTAAAATAAAAAATAGAAATAAATATAATAATTATAAAAAATAAATATAATAATAAATAAAAAGGTAATAAAAAATTTAAAAGAAAACATAATGTTAATAATATATGAGTTTAATAATTAAAGCCATATGAGTTTTTAAAGCAGTAAATACAGTAAAAACAAAAGCCTACTAATACCTTTGTTGCTAGGTACACCGTTCTTATTCGATTTACTGATTTAACTGCTTTAAGGTATGTATGTTTGTTCAAATATGACGTTAAGCAGTAAAGATATAGTTAAGAGCAGGTAAAGCAGATAAAAAACAAAGCATACTAATCCATTGCTGGCGGATAAACTCTATTGATTTGCTGATTACTGCTTTAGGGTATTTAAATATAATAATAATAATGGTTAATAAATATAATGAGATTAAATGCAGTAAGCATATGAGTTTAAGACAGCTAAACACAGTAAAACAAAAGCCTCTAATGCCTTTGTTGCTAGTAACACCTCTATTGATTAATTGATCTTAGCTAGGCTTTAAAGGTACTGTACACAGCTTATAATGTTATATTACACCCTAAAAATATTCGTCACCATATTGTTAGTAAAAATGAATAGACTCACCATGGCTAACGAATATTGAAAAAGAAAAATTCCTTATGAATGAGTTTTTTAACGCCTCTGATAATCATATTTTATCGTTCTGCTAAAAAGATTCCAATACTTACACAGTGAACGTAACTCAGCAAAACTATAGAACTGTTGGGCGGTAACTCATCTTGAGGCGTGCGGCGCGCACGCGCTCATCGGCGGCTTACGCGTTAATTTTTTCGCTGCCGGTGCGCATACGCGGCTTTTCTGTGTTTCGCCGGTCTGTGCTGACCTGCGTAACACGGAATCGGAACGTTTTTCGTTCACTGCCACCATAATGTTGGTATTTACTTTAGTTATAATATTCTTTAGGGTGCTATAAAGTGTTAGAAAAGACTAAACTCAAATAGTAGGAAGATCCTAGCAACTTGGTTAATATACACCAATCGATTCTTCATATCTTATAACCTAGGGGTAGAACACCCTCATATTAGGGCTATCTAGGCTCAGGGGAGGCTAGAAAAGCTTGAAAAAGTGGCACTTAGTTTGGTCACTATGTGGCACTTTCAGATTTGGCACTATGTGTGCACTCAACTTGGCACTCATTGCACTCTTTTTGGCTCTCATTGGCACTCGCCTGGCACTCACTGGCACTTCATCTTAATACTCCCATATAACACTAATAGAACTCTAGACACTCTTTACGTTTGATTTGGGAACCATGCGAAAATGTTACTGAACCATCATAAAATCTGAGTTATCAAAGCTTGAACCATATCAATATAGGTGACATCAATGATGAACATTCATATATAGTCCATCCAAAGATGACGCATTCAAGATGGAGTCTAAAATATCTGTAGTTTAGATGTGCTGTTGTTATTGTGTCTTGATAAAAGCTTGTGTGTGTATATTGTGTTTGTACATGTATAAGTAGCAGTTGTTGCTTTTGTAATTTATTTCTTTAAAACATTTGGAAAGTTATATGTATATTTATTTTTTTAGATATAGAAGAAAACATATCAATTACTATGTTAAGCGTTATCTTACATTTGTCACTTTAGAACTTCTTTTTTTTACTATAGTTAGGTAATTGTTACTTTAGAATTCTTGTTTACCTGATATTGATATGGAAGGGAGGTAAACTGAATAGAATTCGATGGAGTATATTTATCACCTACTATATATCCCCCCTCAAAATACAATACATAACCTTCTACGTAAGTGATATTCATGTCTCAAAGAGTCTCTGAACAAGCGCTATCAAGCTAAGAAATTCAGGCAAGACGAAATATCAAGGCCAAAACACCTCAAAAAAAGGGGGGGGCTCCCTTTAACTCAACAAACTGACTCCTCTAATGTGGGTGAGTGTGTCGAACTTCAGTGAAGGTATGGATACTGCTGTCATTTCACGCGCGAGTTGGCTAATACTTGTCGAGCTAAAGCATGTGTGTGACTAGAACACTGCAATCTCATCTCACTTCTAGAAAGTAGTGTGTCTTTTTCAGTGACATAAACCACTACAAAAATACAAGTGTTCAAGAATAGCTACATAGGACCAAAAATTGTAACGGTTTTCTGAGACTCAATCACATAGGATTGAGACTCCACGAAAAAATTGGGATATACCTGATTCGATAGATTATAGCCCTTGGAAGATCGCAATAAGGGTTGGAGCCGAAACATCAACTTCAGTGAACAGATCGCTCTAAATATAAAACTGTAAGAGGTGTAAGCTAACATATCACCCAAAGTTCAGGAATAGTGTTAGGAACCAAGATATTAAGGGTTAGTGACACACATATGACAGCCCTGCGAAAAAGAACAAGTGGATTTGAGCGACGACAAGTAATTGTGGGCGTTTCTCCACAATTTTATGGTATATATCTTGTTGTTAATTAAATATAAGCGTGTTGTCTCAATAATAATCATTAGGGTTTGTCTAAACTTTATATAAATTTACGGTTATACCACACTATAATTTGTGATACGTCCTGGATTAAGACACAAACAGTGGTTGTACGCTGATATTTTAGGGTTACCATATATAAATAGTGTGGTGTTAAAATATAGAGTGGTCTTTAGTAATATTTTATAGTTGTTTGCTAATTAATTGCAAAGTTTCTCTCAAAAATATAAGGTTATTCGCTTTAAAATTATATTAGTGGTCTTGCATATATATAATTAGGGTTGGCCAAAAAATATAGGGTGGGACACGTACAACGGTTGCTGCGGCACCGTTTGGCGCAACCCTTCTTAGGCGAAGGGTTGCAAAATTAGGGTTGGTTCAATAATGGGTAGGTGTTGTGCGTTCAGATTCATCTGAAGTGTTTTTATTATAAAATTTTGGGTGTTTTGGTCCATAAATAATTATCTCAGGGTAGGATTAAAAAAAGAGACAGGTGTTATCAAAAAGGTTATATGTCTCTCAGTTTGCCTTCATCATAACTCTACTATTAAACAGTAATATGAAAGTTTTCAGGAGTAATTAAAGATTTCGCTCTAATGAGTTTTGCTTATATAACCTCATATATATCTCATACTACTCGTCTATCAATAACATTAACTGATGCAAGAATTAATAATGTATTAATACATTACCAAACCTAATACAAAATTACCATATTAACTTGAGCTACAGGATAATAATAGTATACTGACGTTGCTTATATATAATACAGTACCCGTATACCATATTCACACTACTATTTTATTTCAAATAACACATGATCTCTAACATATCACTATTATTTTATCAATTAAGCATAGGCTGAGTTGTTTTATAACACTAAAAATTATTTATATCTGAAACATACCTCGCCATAACATAAATAATATGCTACGTACCAGAAGTTTTATTATTTATCTAATACATTAATTATAAAGCTAACAATATCTATATCTGAACTATGGAATTAATATAACTGCACACAAAATATTGTACAAAGGATTAAAGTTTCGGTTTAGGAGCGCATCAGAGAAGATCATTAACAATAAGTTTTAAAAGAGTAAGAAACAAGAATGTAACTTAACTATGAATACAGAACGAACATGAACGATAGACCGATGTAGATATCAGTCCAGAGTTATAAAATTACATGTCGAGCAATTGTTCTAAACTCTACCTCCTACTATTTCGAAATTTATACGCAATATACTATGAATTCTTGTTATTGGGTTCGTATATTATCTTGGAAACAATATACTAGACTCAAATAACTAATATGAATCAACTTGGCTTTATGGAGTATATTATAGTGTTCATTAAATTTATGAAGTGTAATAATAGTTTTACTTAATGTAATTATATCCTCACTTTATTGCTCGAAATTTATTGATATATTTTACAACAATTTATAAAATGTAAAAATAAAAAAGAAACGTTTGTCATGTGTGATTAAGCTTTCATAAACCATATTATAATCTTAAACATCAGTATAAGTTAGATCAACAAACACCATCATTCTTCATTGAGATTTTATTGAGATTTTATTCGATAAGGCCATCTTGATAACCTTTCAATTTAGACGAGGAAAAGCATGTTGTTTAACCTCTAAGCTTAAACTTTCGCAATACATACTCTAAATTATAATATTACCCCTTTATTTAGTTCACCGGTTTTATTACTTTTGTTTAGAAATTACTTGAACTAATTTGAAGATACTCCCTAATCTTAATATACATAATCATCAGTTTTAGTCTATAAAGTAAAACTAATTTATACTCATCGGCTTACATCGCACAAAAGTTTCTTTGGAACTTTTAAAAATCTCATAAAATTTTTATTCGATTAAATCTTGTTTTCATCAATATTGGACACCTATCACTTCTTCATCTAGACCATTCATATACAACACGCATATACATTTAATAATTCTAATCAGTTCATTAAATTGTAACACTTCAGACAAAGACTTAATACATAGGTTATAACATTTAGCAAAGTATATATTTTTTAATATAAATCACATCGGTTAATTACTTTAATGATACAGGTGACACAAGCGAATATCTATCTAGTAGATATCATTAACGAATTTTAAATTTATAACACTAACGTAAGCAATCTAATAACACAGTCATGATCTCATACATTAACTATCAGACTAGAAACTATATAAACACTATATGTACCTCAAGAACCGAAACATGAATCACTATCATATATCCAAAATTGTCACGTGATACAGACTATCACATCATTATATGATAAAATGGCTTCTTCACACTCTTAACGCTCGCGATCTCCCGATATAGTATAACACCTTGATAAACTAGATCCATATTCGATATGGTTCTTAAAAATACGTACCACTACGTATATAACAGCTAATTTCTTAGTATCATATATTCAAAAGCATAACTCTAACATATTAAACTCGATTAATACTTACTACGATCACTAAAACAAACATGTGACTTCATTTAACTTATAAATTCATACAAATATTGGTATTTGTGCCTTTATAACTTCTCTCATCATAAATATGATCATATATGAGATTAGGTTTTATGGACATACTGAAATCGCTAATCTATAGTTTCCACCAACTGTGTGATATTCTACCTACTATTTGGAGAGCTATATGCACTAAATTGAGTTAAATATAATAATTTTGTATATAACTTCACAATTGCACAATCAAGTGGGAGAAATCTTTACAGCTAATCCGTAATATTAAAGAACCTAATCAACTTGTTATAAAACATTCTTAGGCTCGTACGTTCTCGACACATTCCTATTTCTCTTCTGCATAATGCATTTATATTAGCCAAAAATAACTCATATGAGTACTTGCTATGGCTCTCTCTCATTAAGTCTCGAGTGTTACTACGCTTAAATATATCTATTTTTTATTTTTGATGTTGTAATAAAAACCTATTAAACTATATGTGAATCCAATTTTGTGGCTTGACTTATCTCGTCACCTCACAAGGTGTGAATAACACCTTAAAACCTATAATATATTAACAGTCTCATATTTAGGTCTGATTATCTTTCATTACATTTTTCGTAATAAGGCGACAAGAAATAGTTGACTTAATGCTTCTATCACACATTTTCCCATCAATTGCCATATCAAATATAAAGAGTCTAAACTACACGCAAAGTGGAAACGCAGTTACCACTATGAACTAAACTCTTTATTATATAAATTTACAAGACACCAATTTCAAAAAATTTAACTCAACCCTATTTTTAAGTATACTTCACACGCACAGCAAAACCACAGCCTTCTACCAAACCTTACACTGTAAATCAACTCTATTTATATAGCACACACGATTCTATACACTAAAACCCTCATTATTCTTGCTATTCGTAACTTGCTTAGCAGGAACTCATATTCGTATATAGATACAGAGTTTACCATTTCTAACCTCTCGCTGGTGTAACTATCATATGAAGATAATCTTTACTTTAGTATAACAAACCTATATTTTTACATTGCTCACTCATATTTAGGCACACATAACGCTCCTTAGAATAATTAAAATTATAATTAAAACTTGCTCTCATAATTTGGTCTCTTTACATGAAAAAACAAACATATTGGTTAATGAATACACCCGTGTATTAGACAAAGACCACTCTCAGTCGCTAGATAAAGCATAGGAGTTCTATGAATCACATTGTATAAAGACGAATTAAAAGGTACAACTTCTTATATTAACTCGCACATAGGATTGATAATAAAAATTTAAACAAGAAATAACAAAACTTTTTATCAATATTCTTTATTTCTCAACTAAAGCTTATTTCTCTTTTTACACTACTACTCATAGGTTTCTCTTAATGTATATATGCTAACAAAAAATGACGTGTCCCTGCTTGTCACTCTCTGCGGCTCATCCACGCTCGTTAGGTATTTAAGAATTCTTATCTTATTAATAACCAATTCATGAAAGGATGAGTAGTACTCGTAAAAAGGAAATACCATATAGATGTGGTGCAGTAGACTGAACACGTGACCAACTAGACCTGTCATTGCAAGATGGAGCTGATAGACTATCAGTGTAATCGGTGGCTCTTTGCGGTCTTATCGAGAAGCACATGTGGTTACGTGTTGCTACTCGCTTGTTGGGCTGGGGCATTGTTTGTTTGTATCTCGTTGTTCTGGTTGACTGTAGAGGTAGGTTTGTTTAGATATATTTAATTCTTCAGCATTTATCACAAAAACTGGATTTAATCATACATACATTTGATCAGCGGAATTGACATACTCTCAGCGTATATAGGAATTTCACACACGATCAATAAGCTAACATGATGTCAAAAAAATGAGAAGCTAAGAAAATAATGTCAAAACGTCAATAGCGCAACATATAGACATCAACAAACCTTTTAAGCCCAGTTATTAAATATGAGGTATTATTCTTCTTAACCAGGTATTTTTGCTAACGGTATTTTAAGTTAAAGCTCATTAAATTGCAACTTTCTGCTTAAGGACCCGTCCTAGGGTCCAAAACTCGATTCTACTTTTTCAACGAAGTCACATGTTCTAACAATAATTACCATTACCATAGATCGTATTTCATTTTAATTTTACTTAAGAGACCGATATGATTATAAGATGTTTTTAGAATTCTGCAAGCAATTCACACAGCATTATATAACACAACAATTCTATATAGTACTAGAGTATTGATATTAATTCTAATGGTAGAATCATCTTCTCTTAGTTTTAATGGTCATTTCGAGTTTTCGTATAAACATGCTATTCGTATATATTATATAGTGTAGTGGCATAAAGTATATTGTAGTGTGCGTGTGTGTGATGTGAGTATCTAACCAGGAGGTTTTGAGATATTTAACGTATTCGTAGTGAGCGCTTTGACGAGAGTGATCTCGATCCTATATTTATTATCGCGTGGACGTGTAGTATTTGCTGTGCCTAACGGTATCAACGAATATTAGTAGCGTAAAGATTGCGGAGACTTGATCTCTTGAATGCCTCGTAGGCTGTTCTTAAATCTCTGTGGTTATCATTCAGCATAGATGCTGTTCATTGAATCGATAGAGAGCGGAGACGTAGAATGTGAGCTGGTCGAGCACATCTCTATTTGGTTGACGTAATCCAACATAATCTATGACATACCTCTGGCCTACACAGGATAACATGATTGACTAATCATAGTAACTTTATCTTATTTGCGCTGAGAATTATCACACTGATACTTCGTGTTAAATTGAGGAAGAGATTCATCCCTGTAATTTGGCTACTAGTATTTGTGCGTCATATGTAATTTTCGAGGGATTTAATAAAGAAGAGACAGTAGTAGATAGGTGAATATATAGAAAGATTTTAGTATTAAGAATAATTACTTCTAGCTATAATAATGCAAGTGTTAGGAGTTCTTAAGGATTCATCTAAGTTTATTACATTTATGTCTTCAAAACCCAAATCAATATCCTCTGTTTAATATCGTATCCAAAGCTAATCATAGTGTGAGATATGATATAGTATCACAACTACGTTATATATAGAACTTGTTATAGATACTATAATCAAAAAGGTTTTAATAATTGACATAAAACAGAATCATTATATAGAGATATAATTTACTTTTACTAACTTAAACTATCGATATATGCTAACGTTAACAACGTTATATATATAAAGCTAACATTTTACATACTGAACTAAGATGTTAAATTAACATAACTATAAAACTTAACACACCTACGTATTCTATATATCAAACTAATAATCAATATTAAGCTTTTTCCGCCTAATTCTATTTAAACAGTAAGTAAAGTTACATACATCATCGTGGTACAAAACTGTATTTATCTTCAGTGTTTTAATTCTCTCATTTATCCTATAATTTATTCTAATAAGGATCTTAAGTCTTACTTAAAGTTTATATACTTTGGTATATTTTATTATAAAATTGTTAATGTGGTGATAAATAATTTGTTATAATCTCTATAATTGTGTAGTAACTTCTAATTGAGACTACTGTTACTTATCTATCCAATAAACAATAGTAGACTACGACAAATGACATCTATGGTATAGGTGAGGCTAAGTGACTGTTATAAAACAATATATAGCGTGATGTATTATACCACATATGAAACAGGGATGTAGGAGATATCTCCAGTTTAATATACATAATTCCTCTCTTTTATGAAAATCAGTTAATAGTATGAAGATGAAGGATAGAGGTAAATAAAGAGATGAGTATAGTAATATCTTAGTGTTGTGTATTTATAAGTATTTTTAATATAAGAGATATGAATTAATATTAGTGTGATTGATTAATAAAAAGAAAGACTATCTTGGTATTAGTAATTGAGTAGTTTCTAAGATGTAATTATGCCAGTATATGTTTAACACTTTGTTAGCAGTTTATTATTTTAAAGATTAAGGGGTAATTATTAATGTTACTTGATCATATATCGTAATTTTTTATTAAAGTAAACATGTTTGGTGGTAATACTAGAAAAGTTTGTGCAGTGTTTGAGTGAGTGTGGTGGTAATAAATAATTCGTTGATTACGTATACTTAAAAAGTAATATGTATGTGAAGGTTAATTTTTTAAAATGTACTTGTAAGAAAATATTTAATAAATGGAGAGATAAGGGTGTGAGTGGAAATTAGGTTTCATGCGTTATACTTTTGCTTAGTGTAAATGTTATATTTGTCTCAGTGTTTGTAGAAATTTGAAGGAATATATTTTGAAGGTGATAAGTAACTGTGTTTATGTTAATATGTTAGGTGAAAAATGTTTATGAATATAGGTGGTGAGTGTGTGCGAGCACACGTAGGTTTATATGTTATTTATATTGTTGAGGTTGTTGTTATTAGGATTTACAATTTTGGTATGAGGGATGAGTCTATAAGCAAATATGATTTCGTATGTTTTGAATTATAGAGATTAGTATTAGAATAGTATGTAGTTATAGGGGCTAGTAATAATATGGGTATAGTAGTAATATACCTATATTATACTATATGGATTAGAATGCTTACATAGCAGAGAGTTTATTTGAGTATTAGATAGTATTGGGTATTTCTAATATTAAATTGATTATTAGCTGCAAAAAGAAAATATAACGTTATAGGTCTGCATGAGCTCACTCAGCATGGAAGTTAGTATAGGTCTTTAAATATTCCCGGACTTTAGTGATATATGTGCTCTTATGTGATGTGATTATTGAAGTAATAGTAATAAAATATAAAATTTATAAATATATAGCTAATTATTCTAGATAGTATCTCATGTATAGTTTTATGTAGGTGTAAAAATAACTTTTGTTTATGTTATTTCTCAGATGATTAATCTGATAGATTATTACTCTGATCTTTTAGTTAGAACTATAAGTAAATGAGTGATGGTAGGTTTAGTTGTATTGAGGGGTGAATTGCTTAAAATTGATGTAATTGTATTTATTTATGTAGATATATGAGTTACATTAGTGTTATTTAGATTTCATTTAGAGCCGTAAGAATTAATGTCTCACTTAAAGACTTAGAGAGTGCTGAGTTAAATAAGAGGTATTTATAGACTCTAGAGTGTAGAAGACTTAATAATGATAAGGTTTGCCTTAGACTTTGCTACATGTTTATGCAAAAATACAACCAATGAGTAGCTCATGATTTATATTAACTCAGCTGCCCAGTTATACTTTCTTGTCAAATCACATCTGTATGAGCGCTGTGTTCCAGACTTTACCGTTATAATTTTTAAATTAAGTTTGCAATTTAATGTAAAATGGTTTAGCCATAATTTTTTCATGTTTAGAGTTGAATTTTCTGAAAGGGGGGGATGGGGTTTAAAAAGAGATAAGCTTAAAAATAAAAATTGTAGTATATGATGATGATCTGTTAGAAACATGCTTGAAAAAACGTGTGACTAGGTTTACGTTTGCATGTAAATTGTTAGTTAGCTTACTATTGGCAAGTTATGGTACTTTGTTTAAATTATAAACAGTTATTCGGGCTTAAAGGTGTGTTCAGGTTTGGTCGTTGTACATTATTTTTTAGTTCATGTTACATCATTGTTAGCTTTATTGATGTGGTGGAAACCTTATTACGCTAGAGTATATTTGTTTGATCAGTAAATGATAATTAATCAATTGGTTGTGATAAATGGAGAGTGAAAATATAACACAGGAAACCTTACCTCTACAGCAACAACAACATACAACAACAGCCCCAGCAACACAACAACAACAACACTACCAACAACCTCGAGAATATATACCCTTTTGACTGATATGGTTCATCGTTCGTACGTTTGTATTCTTGTTTATTTCTTCTGATTGTTGAAAGAAATGAATCTCATTACACTATAAGGGGTTGTTTATACATACAAATTTCGCCAGTAAGACATTTTTCGCTGTGTTGATATGATGACCTCTTGTTCTGCTTCTACACAGACGTCCTCTTTACGAGGATCTTTGTAATACACCCCAACGATGTATCATTTACATTTTTTCGTAAAACGAATGGATAGATATATATATATCTGTGGTTCGCGATAGTAGTAATCATTTGCATTTTAAGTAGAAGATTTCTTCATATTATCAAAGCATCGATGCTTTAGGGTTTTGAAGTAATAGAACTTTGTTAATGTTTAACAGTTTTATTTTGTGTGTAGTTAGTGATAGTGTTTGGTCATTTGTGCTTATTTTCTATAGTTCATGTTAGTACTAATGTTAGCTTTATTGAATGTGGAAACTTTGTTTATCAGTTGCTATACTTTTCGATAGCAGCGCTAGATATAGATTATGTTATAAAACTGTCAAATGTTGTAGAATGTAGTTATTGTTTCTGTGTTATGTAAGAGCATTCCGTTAATATCCACTGTTAGAGTTATAGACGTTAGAAAATAAGTGAGATATAAGCAATTTTACGTACCTTTGCATATAAAATATAGATTAGTTATTTGATATATAATAGGTGGTTGTATTAAAGTAATTCGAATTTGTAATGAGTGTAGAGACACTAGTTATTGTACCTTTATTACGGGATGCTGCTAGGTTTTGTCTTTTTGTGTGGCATGTATTTTCATAGTGTCAGTTGGATGCGAATATGATAGTATTATGTATGTTGAAACTTTGTTATGAAATGTATGACGCTATCATTAGTTTCGACTGGTCTGTATGATAATATAAAACTCAATGTTTGAATGAGTGACAATTTTAGTTTCACTGTTACGTGTTGGTTAGTCGAGATTAACGTTAATATGTTAGAGGGTTAGGTGCTTGAAAAAGTAATGATTTGCGTTTACGTTTTGGCATACCATGTGTACTGTTTGCCTTGTTTACTGGTGTTAAGTGTGGACTCTTGTTAATCCCTGTTGTACGAACTGCTTATTTCTCTTTCCTGCTGGATAGATGTGGTTATGGTTGTGCTTCTGGGACATTGATTTTCTTAGTTAAGCTGTTGATGTTATGTAGCTTTATAATGTGGAAAATTCTTATTATGGTTAAGCATATTTCGCACTACGCAATACAGCACAAGGACGCTCAAATTGTTTGCCACACCGCTTGCTAAATGTTTACTATGTTTAACGTTCGTATAGTCATATAGTAACTTTATTGTTAGGTTTATGGCTTGAAAAGTAAGATTAGGTTCCGTTTTGCATACTTAGTTGCTTTATTGGTGTTAAGTTGTTGAACTTTTTGTTAATGTTAACAATTATTTCCTCGCTAGAGATGTGTTGATGTGTTGGTCTTTGAAGATTTGCGATATAATTCGTTTCACGCTTAGAATGAATGCTATAATAGATACTCAAGCTGTTAATAATTAAATGAATAGAACCATTCATGTGGAATATATTAGCACATACTACTTCTTATTCGCGGTGTGATTCTGATATGATAATATAGAGCGAAAATGTTGAATGTATATAATTTTGCTATATAATTGTTGTCGTGAATGGTTAGTGTAAGATTAACTAAGTGTGAACTATGTTATAGCACGCTTATTTGCAGAAACAAACTAGAATGCATAGGTATCTCAATTAAGCGCTCTAAATGATCATTGATAAACACGAACCAACACAAGAATCTTAGGCTCATTAAGACCGTAATATTTGCGAAATGTGGGATGGAGTTGTTGAACACTTTCTCCGACTTTGTATATAGATAGTCAAGATCGTGAATCCTGGGGGAATTATATAATCTATCTGTCTAGTTTGTGATAAAAACTCAATAGTATGAGCAATATGATTAGTTTCTCTTATAGATGATGTGTGAGGGTAGATTAAAAATTATGTTTTACTGTTGAGTCATTTATTCGACATACATATTTAAGGTTTAATGTATGGCATTATTTTGTCTTGTGCGTTGATATATTTCTGTATAGTACAGGAATATTGATATGTTAACTTTATTGATTTGGTGAAACCATTTGAGTTACGTCAGCCTATATTTGTTGGCGAGTATGTCAGGTTTGGTGAGTAATATGTCTAGTTAAATGTTACTAAAAAAGGTGTTTCTCTTGAAGTATAACTTATAAAACTAGATATGTTAGAGATCTGTTTGAAAAAAGTGTGAATATGTAGGGCTTAAGCAACGTTCAGTTACTTTCCTGTTGCACAAGCTTGGTAATTTTGTTAGGAATTTTGATATATAAAATATTATTACATTAATTAATTCATGCTCATCACATGTAACGATATGTTAAGCTTTATTGATGTGAAAACTTTTGTATATAATTATGTACTGTCTTTAATATGTGTTTTTTATAGTGTAGATGTGAAGTGTGAAATAATTTTTTCACGTTAATATAGAATTTCTAACTTAAAAGAATAAATTTTTTAGTAAGTAGTATGTAACAAAGATGTGTTTTATAATAAGTGAATAATAGAAGTGCTCAGAAATTAAAAGTTTTATAAAAAGAAAAAAAAAACCTAAAAGTGATTTTTAAAGGAATAATTAAATATGCTGAAAGAGAATGTTTTGTAAGAAGACCAAGATAGTTTAGAGATATAGAAAAAAGATTAAATTTAAATATAATTAATTAAGTTTTTTAAAAGCCAAAGAAAATAAGCTGTGCACCGGGGAAGGGCACGTTCTAAGTAGATGATACTTATTGTCGCTAGTTAGCTGTGTAACTCTGTTGTCTGCAGTAATTGAACTATGTTAATGTTTAAGGTGTGGTTATAAAGTTGAGATGTTGCGTCAATTTAAGGGTATAGATTGATTGGGATTTGGATGCGTGTTATTGAGGCGCATTGATAGTTCCGTACATGGTTAGTGTTATGGTTAGCTTTATTGATGTGAAAGACTTTGTTTATGTCAGCGATGAGTATTCGAGGGGTTAGGAGTATAAAAGGAACATTTTTTATGAATGATGTATTAGTCCAAAGTGATGACTGCGAAATTATGACTGGAGTGAACGAGAGGTCATAGATCCATACGCCAAGTGAGTCAGGGGTTTGGGGATGTGGGTAGGGGTGGTGTGGCATTTACTGATTCAGTGATGTTAGCCCCGTTATGCGAGGGTAGTGTAAAAACACAATTTTTTTACGATTAATGCAATAAAAGAATAAAGATTTTTAGTAAAGAAAAAAAGTTTGGTGAAGAAATAAAGTTAAAAATTAAAGTTTTTTTTAAAAAAGAAAAAACAAAACTGAAGTTTTAGAAGAATAATTTACAAATACGCTAAAAGTTTTTGATAAAAATAAAAAGTTTTAAAGAAATAAAGTTTAAAAATAAATAAAAAGTTGTGTTTTTATTAAAAAAAACAAAAAGGAAAAAAAAAATAAAACGATGTGAAGTGTGCGAAACAAGCTGCGATGGAGTTGCGATGGAGTGTTAGGAGAGTATTGAACTTGTGTAATGTTAGCTGTTGTTATTTCGTGTTTTAGGTATGTTGTTAGGTTTTTTCGGTGTATGTTATATTCTTGTTCAGATAATGATATGTTAGCTTTGTTTAAGACTAAAATTTGTTTAGGTTGGCGATATATTCGTTGGATTCAGTGATGAGTAAGTTAAGGAATTGTGTTATTAAAAGCATCGTATCAAACCTTTCCTTTTAATGTAGTTAATGAGTATGTTCAAATCGTTTTGAAAACGTACTGAATAGGTTACGTTTTTTGTATGCAACGGTAGTAATGTTAGCTGTTGTTAAGTATGGAACTATGTGCTAATAGAAATTAGATATATATAAAAGACGCAGTAGGGTATGTTTCGTTTGAATGGTTATACATTGATAATTTTGTTATCGGTCAGGTTATAAATATAGTAGTTGTAATATATCTCGATAAGTTGATAGTCATTTGGGCGTTAGCGTATTTTTGTTGTTCAGTATATTAGAATCATAATTTGTGAATAAACTTTTTTGTTAAAATGTTACGTGCAAATGACTTTCGTCGCAAAAAAAATAATGATATGTTAGAGATAATGTTCGGTAAATGGGTAAGTGGAGTTATCGTAATGAGAGATGGATTGCAAGTGCTTAGGTTTGTCACAGATTGTTAGTATGTGAAACTTTGGTTAATGTTGAGCTGCTACTCACTCTCCGCGTGTATCAAGGCTTGTGTTAGGATTGTGGAGTGTCCATTAAATTCTAGTCTCGAATAATGATCCTAGCTTTGACGTTAGTTTATATGAAACAACCTGGATTTGTTTACGTTAGCATATAATTCATTGATTAGTATGATACTTCAGATATGTTTGTGATCATTTTCTGCTAAATGGTTTTACTATGTTACATGTAAAAAACATTAGTGTTATGTTTAGACAAAGTGTAAGTACAGCGACTACGGTTCAACCTCACGTCGCTCAATGTTAGTTTACCTTTACTGTTTGTTAAGTAAAGACTACACTGAAAGTTGTCTCAAAGTGTTAACTGTTCTACTAATACTAGTGGATATAATAAAAGTATGTGTTAGGAGTTATTTTTTTTTGTTTAA
>JABUQX010102798.1:0-17500 GCA_015478945.1 Trachelipus rathkii
ACTAACACATCTTAAACATGAATAAACATTTAACATTAACAAAGTTTTTCATACTTATATCACAGTAAGAGTAACTAACATTGAGCGCTGAACGTAACCTACTTACACTTTTTCTTACATCATTATTGTTTTTACATTAACATAGTAACATTTAACAAAAGATTATCAAACCTTGGTGGTAAGTATCTTACTGATATGAATAGTATGCTAACGTAAAAAGTTGTTCATATTAATGAACGCAAATAGGATCGATGATGAACTACGATATAGATGTACACTCCACAATCCTAAACATCTAATACCGAAGAAGCAGTCAACATTAACAAAGATTCATATTAACAACTGTGCATAACTAGGTGTGTGCATACAATACGTATTATTCTACCATTTCAAAGACATACTCTAACATATCTTATTATTTTTTTGCAGCGACCTAGTAACATTTACAATAATTTTCAATCTTGTTGTAATTATCAATACTTGGACGGCAACGAAATACGCTAACGCAGCAAGATTTCAGCATAAATAAAGCTGAACATATATAGACTTGATGTAACAATATAGATGTAGATAGACATCAATCGAGACATACCGCTAATGCTGATAAATGACTAACATTAGCAAAGTTCCGTACTAGTAACTACCGTTGCATAAAAAAACGGTAGACTTATTCATGACGTTTTCATAACATAATTCTCATAGGTGCATTACTACTTCGTAATTAAACTGTAATATTGTTGCTCACCGTACCTAATTATCATACTGATCAACGAATATATGCCACGTAACAAGTTTTTAGGCTTACAAGCTAAGCAATGATAGTGCCTGAACAAGAATATAAAATACACGCGGAGAACACATACTTAAACCGAATAAACAGCTAACATTAACAAGTTCAGATACTTAACGACAGTTGAAGTAACTAGCTAATATCCGTAAGTTTCTCTTTTCCTTTTGTTTTAAAAACTTTTTGTATTTATTTTTGTTAGTTTCTAAAAAACTTTTTATTTCAAAAACTTTTAGCTATTTGTAAATTTTTTCTTTAAACATTGTCAGTTTTGTTTTTTTTTTTTGAAAAACTTTTTTAAACAGAAGCTTTAGTTTTTTTAAAACTTTTTGTTTACTAAAATTTTTATCTTTTTATGTTTATAACGTAAAAATTGTGTGTTTTCCATACCTCAAACGGTAAATAGCTGAATCAGGTAAATCAAACCACCCCTACCCATCCCAACCCTGATCTATTGGGGTATAATTGGGGCTCTATTGATCTGTTGATTCAGGTCATATTTCGAGTATCATTTTTGGATAAACATATCATAAAATATGTTCTTTTTATACTAACGCTCGAATATATGCTGACATAACAAAGTTTTTCACACATAAGCAACTCATAACCTGATGTAAGAATATATGTATAACATCAAATCTAACATACTTATACGAATGAAACAACCTAAACTTACAAAGTTCAATACTTAACAACAGTGTAGTAACTAACAACATATAGAACGTTGCCTTTCAGATCTTTTTTTCTTTTTGTTTTAAAAACTTTTTATTTATTTTGAACTTTATTTCTTTTAGAAACATTCGTGTGTTTTAAAAAACTTTGTCTGCCAGTTTTTGTCATTTTATTTCGTCACAAACTTTTTTAGTTTTTTTTTTTTTTTTAAAAGTTTTCATTTAAACTTTATTTCTTTAAACTTTTTTGTTTTACTAAAAAATTTTATTCTTTTTATGTTTATAACGTAACAAATTTCATTTTTAACATAAACTACTCGCCACACACAAATAACACAAATTGCACGTTTTATTCTAGGTAAATTGTCCATTCAAGCTAAGCCCTGATGCTGAAGATAGATGGGTTATGAACATCAGAACTACAAATACCATTACTTGGCAACAGGAAAGTAGAGCGTGACGTTGCTTACAGCGTAGCCTATTTAGACACTTTGTTTTTCGAAACAGATCTCTAATCATAGGTCACTATTATTTTACTTAAAATAGTAACATTTAAGCAAAATTTATCACACAGTGAGCTCGCAACTAATTATTGCGTGAGCGTACGCGAAAGGTTTTCATAGCTCAATAAGCTCATGATCATGATCTGAACTAGGATATAACGCACAATGAAGAAAACCTAGACAGTCTTATGATCGAGATAAATGAGTAAGCATTAACAAGTTTGCATACTTCACAAGCACTAAAGTAACTAAGCAATGCTACAGGAGACGAAGCATGTACGAAGCTGATGTGGGTTCCTGGTTTCACTTAGAGTATAAAGTACAGAGTCGGAGAATTGTTCAACGTCCTCCCGGACTTTGTCGGAAATATTACGCAAGTAGCCTATGATTCTGTGTTGGTTTAGTTTTCGAAAGCATTTACGAACTACCTATGTTCTTGTTTGGTTTCGTACCTTTAACATATTAACGTTAATTCTAACCTCTTTAAAGTTGTAGCAAAAATTTATCACAACATTGGTTAATATCATATTGACCAGCGAAGGTATGCTAACATAATAAAGTTTAATTAATAAGTCATAGATCGAATCGTAAGACTAAGTAAGATAATGCCAAAGACAAACAATGAACACATCTTAAGCGAGGAGATAAACTGTTAACATTACAAAGTTCCCCTTTAACACAATAAAGCAACTAACTGGTATGCAAAAACGTAAGATAATCTTCTTTTTTCAAGCATACGTCTAAATCTTTACGTTATCTTACAACTCATAGTAATTTAGGCAAAAATTATCACAACATTGGTTTAATATCATACTAATCAACGAGTATGCTAAGATAATAAAGGTTTCCACATTAATAAAGTAACATAACATCACTGAACTAAGAATATAATGCCAAAGACAAACATAAAACATCTTAAGCAGGAGTAAGCAGTCAACGCATTAACAAAGTTCCACACTTAACACAGTAAGCAACTAACATGGTTGCAAAACGGTAACCTATTTACTTTTAGAGCATAACTCTGCAATTTAACGTTATCTGTACACTAACCAGTAAGCATGTTAACTAAATTGTCTTCACACGATTTGGTTAATTACATAGCAGAGCGCAGGCGAAGTATGGCTAACGTACAAAGTTTCCACATTTTAATAAGCTAACACTCGCGCATCAACTGACTATGAAATAATGGCACAAAGACAAACTAGCACATCTTAAGCAGGAATAAAACTGTTAAATTAACAAAGTTGCATACTTAACACCAGTAAAAGGCAACTAAGCGGATGGGTATGCAAAAGGTAACTTATTCTTACTTTTTCGAAGCATAACTCTAGCATATTAACGTTTAATCTTACATAAACGTATTTCTAAAATTTCTAAATAGCATAGATTTGCCAAAAAAATAACTGACAATAGAACATATAAAGCTAACATAGCGTAACAGTGACTGAAGAAGTAGATGCAGCAAGAACGAAGCACATATCAAACTGTTCACAGCAAATAAATGTTAACGATGTGAAAGTTCTGTACTCAAGAACGCGTGAAAGCTTCGCTGGCTTTCGGATAATATTGAAGAATTGCTTCAACTGATATGATTAAAGTATACTTACTTGGCACCTCCAGATTGGAGAAGCAGAGATAATATATTGGCTCATTCGTGTGTTACGATAAAATGTAATGATACATCGTTGGTCTTACAAGATCCTCGTGAGAGGACGATCGTAGAAGGGAGAACGAGAGGTCATCATATACGACAGGCGAAAAATGTCATTACTTGGCGAATTCGTATGTATAACAACCTTTATAGGTAATGGAGATTCTGGTTCTTTTCGCACCAAAGTAGAGAAGTAAACAAGAATACAACGTACGAATACCATTTCAGTTCAAAAGGGTATATATTCTCGAGGTTGTTCGAGCTTGTTGTTGTTGTTGTTGTTGCTGGGGCTGTTTGTTGTTATTGTTGTTGTTGCTGTAGAGGTAGGGTTCCTGTGTGTATATTTCAACTTTCATTTATCACTAACATGATTAATTTATAATACTGATAACGAATATACTCTAGGTCATAAGGTTTTCCCATCAATAGCTAAATGATGCGTAACATGAACTAAGAAAATAATGTAGCAACGACAAACCTGGACAGACACCTTGGAGAGGCCGGAATAAGACTGTTCTGAAGAGGATTAAGCACAAGGTACCATAGCTGTGGCCAATAGTAAGTAACTAACATTACCTACAAAAAGCGTAACCTAGTCACACGTTTTTCAGATGTCTCTACTATCAATACTATATTTTTTATTTTAAAGGCTTGTCCTTTTAATGTATGGTCCTTGATTAATAAGAAATTGACGTGTATCAAGCACCAATGATTGTTATGCTTTAACCATCATAACCATCTGCTTATCTAATGACATTTTCGAAAAGGTAGTCTACCAAAAATTGGTAGCAACCATACAAAACTCAATTTTACACATTTTTAACATGTTTTTCAGGTATTCAGAATTAAGATTTGATTTTACTCCACCCTTTATGAACGATGCAGAAAATCATAATTATAATGACAGTTATTACTAATGTCATTTAATAATAATTATTCATTACTCGCAACAGATAGTCAAAATTATAATTAATATTAAATTTCTGATGCTATATAGAAATATTTTAATCAATTTAAGTTTCAGATTAGTATTATAACTATAAAATAATTACTACTATCATTTAATAGAAATTTCATCCAATATCTTTCACAATATATATATTATAATATATAATATATATATATATATATATATATATATAATATAATATATATTATATATAAATATTATGAAATATATATATATATATATAGTATATACTATATATATATATATATTATATATATATATATATATATATTATATAATATATTTATATATATATATATATAGTATTATTAGTAACTTATCTTTCATAACCAATTATATATATATATATTGATATATATATTATTATATCTATATCTTAGAATTAATAAATATCTGATAGCATATACTCTGTTAATATCATATGTAGATATAAAATATATATATATATATATATATATATATATATATATATATATATATTATTATATAGTAGTGTAGACAATATAATATAGGGGATTAAGGGGCAGTAATATATTAAAGGTATATATATAATACATCAAATTTCTTACACATTATATAATTTATCTCATATAATCCCCTTATAAATTCTACTCTCACTAATCCCTCTTATATCACAAATAACCATAACTTCATGACATTGATTAATGTATGCAGGCAAGAATTCACTTATGTCCATCGACTATATATACTTTATATATATTATTATATTGTTATCAATTATCTACTGAGCTCCGAGTAGAGATGAATATTTATATTAACTAAGGTTCGATTAAGCTTGAATCTTTTTTAAAAACAGTATTATTATATATATAATTTATACTTATCTCATATATATATATATTATTATAGTATATATATATACATTTATTATATATTAATACTAGGTGGATCTTCAACCTCCTGCCACTCCCTATGGGTGACTCTGTCCCCACTTCATTCTAAGTTCCAAGATTTTAATAGATCTCCTAAACACCCTATTCCCTGGGATGCCTTTAAACACAGGACTCCACATATACCTAATATTAGAACGTATGTTAGTATATATCTTACAACACTTCTATTTATTACTTGTATATACTATGTATTTTATAATTTTACTACTTTATGACTCCCATTTAGTCACTTCATTATGTTGAGATCGTTTATACCTCGTCCCTTCTTTAGATAATTATATATTATTATTCTCAGGCTCTAAGCTGAATCATTTAACCCATAATAGCATTAAATGAAGCTTGTTCCAGTAGTTATACCTCAATTGTGACTCAATTATAAAAACCCAACTCCAGTTGCGTTTATAATGATTCGTAGCGGATGTGGATATAGTCTACTCCTTTTTTTATTACAGGCTCCTCACAGCATATATATCTCCTCTCTTATTATTCTCCTATTCATTTTATATAAATAAATATAAATCGAAATTAAGTAAATAGTAATAATTATCAATTTTTTCAAATTATAACATATATTCCCCAGTAGAATTATAAACAAGTTTTGGAATTTACCAGACTAGTTGATGATCGGCCTTTTTATTGCTTTCCTATCCAGTAAAGTAGTATCATCTCTAATTAGATGATAATCAAAGTCGAATAAGAATCATATTGACATATATCACTAATCAATCAATAATAAATGATAACTTCACTCTAATAATAGTACTAGATGAACTCAATGAGATTCTCAATAATGGCAAAATACCCAATAATCAATTGAGATGAGAGATACCACTAATTTAAAATGGAATTCGTGCGATTTGACTTCTAATATAAGTCCAAAATAAATATCCGTAATGAAGAATGGCTACAGAATATTGCGGAATTAATATTAGTAATAAATATTTATTAATCTCATTGAATAAAACTTAATAATTAATCTTTACAATTTATCATAATTATCTCTTTTGTAATAATTAATGACACTTTACAACAAATAACTATTTTATTTTACAGATTATTGTAAATGTAATAGTTATTACGTAATTACAAAGTTCCCTTTAATAATATTAATCTCTTTTACAGATACTCTAGTAGATCGTAACTGTAAAATATGTCACTATATTTTAAAGATTATCGTTAAGTGTAATAGTTATTACATAATTACAAATTCCCTTTAATAAATAAATACATTTAATCTCTTTTACAAATGATCTAGTAGATCGTAACTGTAAAATATGTCATTATATTTTACAGATTATCGTAAGTGTAATAGTTATTACGTAATTACATATTGCCTTTTAATAATAAATACATTTAATCTCTTAAACAGATGATCTAGTAGATAGATCGTAACTACGAAAAATATCATTATATTTTACAGATTAACGTTAAATTCGAATCGATATTAATTTAATAATAATCGATAATTTAGTAATAATCGATAGTAGATTCAATTGAAGATTTTTTATTAATTTAGAGTTCGATTATTTTATTGAAGCTTTTTTTATATATATTTAAAATTTTCAAAGCAATGTTTTATCACTGAAATTCATTATAAATTTGATATTCTAGCGAACTTGTAAGATAAAAATAGTAATATGGACTGAACAAACTCCTATATGGAGACAAGGTGAGGTTATTTATGGTGTTTCAGAATCACTGGTAAAAATCTCTACTTTTATGAATTCTGAAAATATGAAATATACTTAAATATATTTTAATCTCTTTAAATATATTTAAATCTAAGATAATATCGGCCAAACTAAAGAAGTTACCCGCATGATATCTCTCAAATTATCGTAAGTGTAATAGTTATTACCCAATTATAAATGCCCTTTTAATAATAAACACATTTAATCTCTCTTTTTACAGATGATCTAGTAGATCGTAACTGTGAAAAATGTCAAGAATGTTGTATGGATTACCATTCTTGGCTGAAATTTCAAGGTTGGCTCTACGTGATCGTCCACGACGCTTGTTTCGATCTCTTCATCACACTCTGCATTATTCTAAACACGGTTTTCCTTGCTATTGAGCACCACGGCATGTCTTACACTGCGCTTTTAACGTCGCGATTTAAACGCTTCTAACGTCGCGATTTAAACGCTTGTTTTGCTGGTGCTTTAGGCTATCCGCACATTGACGTTAGATATTCTGAATGACGTCATGAATCATCTAGAAATTTATAAGATGTAATTGCATGTCGCGCTGCAACTTTTTTTGACGCCAAAAATAATGGGTTCAGTTTTATGCCTACATAACCTATGGATTAACTATTTCATAGTATAAGAATTTCTAGGAAGGAAATTGAATAGAAGGTTTGCCTGATTGTCATATGTTACCAAGTACCTCTACGGTAAATATTTATAATATGGTACCTCTTACAAGAAAAATTCTACCATTTATCATTACTATTCTTTTAGTAATATTAACACATGTCTCAGTACAAGCCATTTCTCATAATAATATCTATTCTCACTAATATTTTATAGTGTTTCCTCTCGTGTCTATTATATAATACATATCAATACGGAACCTGCGGATAATCCCTTTTGCGGAGTTAAATATACTAAGTAATCTTCAGGTGTATATCCCTCCAAAAGGACGATAAAGCTTTCTCGGAAACTGGTATGGTTGACGCTTGAGCTCTAAATTAAAACTTGGGACTCAGATTACTCAAACTCTCCAATTAAACTTTGAAAAACACACGCTTAAAAAATTACAAAATTTTTTCATACCACCTCATAGAGAAAGACACTACTAGGGATTTTCATATACTCTATAATAAACTAAATAAATGGAATTCAGACATTGAGAATATTACCACTGCGCGTTCAACTCTACACTCCTGGTTTTTATCAAATGCCTATCTGTTCACACAGATCTATTCAGGTCTCGGTGGCTCTATCTTAATAATTAATAATTTTCTGTCACGCCACATTATACTCTGGAATGTAAGACGTTCCGCAAGATAATAATAATAATAATAATAATTAATAATAATAGGATAGTTGTATATCAAAATGATGATTAATAATACTACTATTTGACTACTACTCGATTAATTTATTATGATAATAGATTAAATAACACTCTATAATAATTACCTCAATAAGGCGATAACTGTTCAATTATTAGGCGCTCCTAAGCGTATGTCGAGTATAGATATCTCTCTATTGTTATTAGCATTATAATATCATTTTATGCTTACTATTGACTGTATATTTATTATGCTCTAGGCTTGGTCACTCTTCTTTCGAATACTAGTGTCAACTCATACTAGTCTTATATGTGAATTATTATTATTATTTATTTATCTAACTCTCAAATGGGACTTTAAATGCTATCTCTCTATTTGGCTTCCATTTTATTTACTTCATAACTCTCAATCACTATAAATTAGATCACTTCTAATGCTCAGTCTAGTATCTTTATATTTATAATGATAATATAAGGGAATCGATAATGTAATAGACTAATTAATTCATTTTGCCACCTTCATTCCAGCGAACCTATACTATTATTATATTTATTATTTTTATTGTTTCTGTCCTTTTTTTTTTATTTCTCTGTTTTTTTATCTTTTAATACCAACTTAGAGAACGACTCAACAACCTTTCGGTGAGCGACTCTAGTTTGATCTCATGGATTATCGTAATCAGCAACTTTTTCAGAGAGACAATTTTGCAGCTCAGTAGCATACTTCCGAAACAATCGTGATAATCCTACACACAATTGGTCTGTCATTGTCGAGGCGCGTGTGTAGCGTTGTGTTTCTGGCGTCTCTCATTCGTACGGCCTCGGCCTCCATTAAATGCAATCTTATTAATTGTGTTGTGCCTTCGCTTGATGCAAATCCAGCTTTTACTCGGTCATAAAGTCTTTCATCGCTCTTATTCAGGTTCAAGTTCGATATATTCTCGCAGAGCAAAGGGTTGACTAGCAGCTCTGTATTTCGTCTGTCTGTTAACTATCGTTAGCCTAATATATGGTCGCGTCCTCATACCCTTGCTATATCTGCTACCTCAAAATCTCTGGTATATTCTGGAGACTCTATTGTGTATTTCCCTATCTTCCCTCGAGATTTCATTTCATAGACCAGTATATATCAAGCTGCACTCTGTTATTTTTCTTGCTAATCGGATTGCATTGTATCGCGATCCGACTCTCCAACTCGTTTTAGAGCTGAATAGCACATTGACATTAAGCTTATATCCTAATCTACTCGCATAGTATTGTAGTCTCACTATTCTCTTCTTCGAATGCCCTTAGGATGATGGGAAGTAATATTTTTCATTTCATGGTGCAAGTTAATTCTTCGTTTTCAGGTAACCGGCTGCTATGAAACAAAATACACTCGTTATACGTGCCTCTTTTGAGCACCCCGGATTCGGTGCTCAATGGGAAGGAGTGCTCACTCGTACTAGCATCCTACTTAACATAGTCCCTCTGAACTGTTCAACATCTCTTCGAGAGTTACTTATTTCACTAATCATCCTCTTTTGGATTATACCATTTCTCTCGTTAATTATATATTCCTTCTATATACAAATGGTGCTGTTCACTTTCCTCAGTCCACCGCTTGTTGAATATGAGAGGAGGCGAATACTCACTATCCCTCTTGGCTTTTCAATTCCCCGCACTCCCACCATTTAGTCTTTAATTGGGCGTTGCTTCTGACCTCCTGCTCTTCTCCTAGTGATATCATTCAGTCCAACTATTATTTGCTGCTCATTGTTAAGGCCTTCAATTTATCATATCTCTCTCCTTTAGTCCTTCCCTTCCAACACGCTTCAATGATGAGTTTAACTCTTAAGATCTATTTGCGATTGTCATAGGCTCCTATATATGCACGATGATGCATCTCGTGCGTACATCTATATCACCGACTATGGCGATCGGTCTGCACCAATTGTCTGCTGTCTTTCTCGTGACTCACTCTGAGACACTGTGGTGTCCCCCTTCTTTCGCCTTACTGCTTCCCCGCACACTCTCTTGCCGATTCTGGTTTGGGATTTTCTCAGCTTCCAATTTAGGGAGGTAACCGCAATCTTGGAGATTCATTCTTCAAAAGGAACAAACTTTCTCTATCTACCACTACCTACCTCTTATCTGTGCTCCTCTCTCTATTTATTCACGAATTTCTTCCGTCTCCTAGGGGCCTGCCTCATCACATCCGCTTAAACTAACCTCTCCCTTCTCTTCTTCTATTCTCATTAAACCTTCTCAATGGTTACACTTTACTTATTCTCCTCTAGTCATCTTTCTTCTCGTGCTCATCTCCTGCTCCTCTTCTCTCGCATAGATACTACCTATATAATCTTCTCCTCTCTAAAGCAATATTTTATTTGGGACCCCCCTACTCCATAACTTCATGTAGTGTGTCTCGGCTCTCATTCACTAGAGCCACGGTGCGACAATCTGATACAGATATCGTGAGAGACTCCACGAGAGAACATACGATAGACCAATCACTTCTCTACACTGTTAACCGCGAGATGTAATTAAATCGAGTTAGCGCCTCCGCGGAGAATCCACACCTATATCAGAACACATGGAGTTGGTATCTTCCCAAATTCAAGGGAACCTCTTTGATTCTCTATACACTAGGCAACTGCGTCAGACTATACTCTGGTGTTTTTATACGACTGGGGTCATGGGCTCAGAAATATAGTCTCTGTCTGGTTCGCCATTACTCAAGGCGTATAATATATTAGGATTCAGAACCAGCACACACGCTTATAGAATGACTTAGAAATATTAAAGCCGATTCATCGGGAGTAACGCTGGATTTTTCTTTCCTTACCACTAAACTCGCACTAGGGCGTCAGAAACTTAATCAACTCTCGCGCCGGACTTAATTAACGGCGGTATAGAACAGCTCGAGGGTGATACTTGCCAGCACGCCTTCCGTAGTTGGCGCCACACTGAATGATCACCTCACAGTCACGTATATGTTACGGGAAAACCCCCCTGCCCATTTGGCGCGAAATTTTGTCTTGAAGTCATACCCCGCAATGCTGTTTCGCCATTATCTTTCATTGAATTGTTTCCCGGCTGGGACTCTTATCTCCGACCGTCATTTTCCTACTTTACGATCCATCAACACCTTTCCATAAAGAATTATCCCATTCTTATTCCCGAATCTTCCCACTAGTAGTAACTCTATTTTCTTGTTCTACAAGAAGTGAATATTAATATTATTAACTAATAATTAATTGATGTATCTGTGAATTAACAGATCTTGATATTCCCTCAGAACTTTTATTTTGCAAGGAAACTCCCTTGACGCTTCTGTTTATATCTTCTTGTGACTGGTTTAGTGTCTGTGTGGTCTCATGCTTTACAATATGTCTTTTGTGACTGTATAATATTTTCACTTCTAGCGTATCTCTCAAAAATCTTTTCATTTTTGACTGTTTGTAACAACTCTCGCTCATTGTTCCTCATGGTACCCCCGATCCTTTTTTGGTTTATGGGAGGTGTATTAATTTTTTTTCAATTACCTTTCATTTCGTCTCTCTCTAACTTAGTTGTTTTGCCCCGCATATATTGAGTCTCTTGTGCAACTTCAAGGGTCCCCACTGGTGTATCATGACTCCCGAGACAACACCTAAAGAGAATTGAGTTATACTAAAGTAGGTAGTATATTGGGTTTAAGTTTACTTATCTCTTTTGTATTTTTAGCCCTTTAGTTTTTTATTGAAAAAGTAGTGTTGGGGACTCTACTGTAGTGGGTGCAACGTGAGGGTATATATATTAAAAAAAAAAATTCATACGATCTAACTAATAGATTCTCAATAAGGAAGTATAATATCTTACTGGTATATAGGTTAATTGCTAACTAGCACCTAGGAGGTAACGGTATACAGGATATATATTTGAACCTATGTACCCTAATTTATTAATTATTATTATATATTTATAATTTATTATTATATATTATTATTAATATAATTTATTATATTATATATTTATTTTAATGATGTCTGACTGACCTCTATATCTATGTAGATATGATACCACTTATAATAAAGTGATATGTGATTGGAAAGAATTATAAATGAGAGGACTCAATAATAGTAATAGAAAATATTATTAGCACAAAAGTATTAGTGCAGACTCTGTCGAAGAATTCTGCCAAACTTAATATTGAAAAATGCAAAGGATATATTGAAAATCTCTCCGTGTGCGAGATATTAGAGCAAAGTAAAGAAAATATAGCTTATTCTCAGTGAAATGATGTCATGAAATTATATATATGGATATAGATTGGAGTGTTGAGGCCTTGAGGGCGCGTGTGTTTCATCAGAACATTCTAGAACTAGCATCGGGTATGGTCTGTGGTGCTCCTCTATGAGTATTCTCATTTAGAGCAATAATATTGATAAACAAATTTAGAAATGCTATCAGTTGGTTAATATTATTATAATTAAAATCCAATATGGTTAGAAGCTACAAAAATTTTAAATATCTAAAATTATCTATTTTAAAAATTATATAATAGAGGAGGCAAAAAAAAAAAATTTTCATGAAATATTTACTTTCTTATTCGAAATAATATAAAAAATAGAACAAATTATTTTTAAATGAATTAGTTACTAAAAATTAAAATTTATTACGAATGTAAGGTCTTCGTAAATTTAAAAATAATTTCTTGACCTACTTTAAAATGAATGGAGGTCAGACAGCTAGAAATTACGAATCATATTAAAGGAATTGAATATTTACTATAATATTCTTAATATTGAGTAATTTTAGTATTGCAGAAACTTAACCTTAAACTTAACCTTAAACCTAACCTAACCTTAACCTAACCGAGTAACTCCTCTTTACTCCTCCCAAACCTTATTATCTCTTCTACTTATATAAAGAATAAGATTAAATTTAATAGGCGCATTTTGTTCCATATGAGATTTCGTCGTTACACGTGCCATGTATTGCTACTAAATGATATTTACCAGCCCCAAGCCCGTTAGAGTAAAAACAAACGTAGAGTTGCTCATATATACTATGTTAATCAATGTCTCAAAGCATAGCACATATTAGGTGTGAACGTAAAACATTTCTTATTCGCAAGATTAGAAATTATACTCACAACCATGCACAGTAATTCTGGTTGGCCTGACAGACTTAATAGCTTACTTCTAGCAAATGTGTGTGAGAAGCTTTATAAATGAAAAGTAATAAATAAATAAAAGATAGAGTACAAAATTAATAACTCAATGATTAACCAGGATTTATCCTAACACGTCTTATCACAAAGAAGCTAGGCCTACTAATTAATTGAGATGTTTGAAAAAAATCAACATTCAGGTTGGGTGTCTGGCATGTACATATTTGAATGTCAAGGAAAATTTGAATATATATATTGTGATAACGATCGAAAATAGAATAATATCTCTCAGTCTCAAATAATAAATATATATCAAAATAAAATGAAATAAAATTTATAAATTATTATATATCTACTTACTTTTAAAAATAGTCCTAATATTAATTACATAACAAATTTCATATGTTTAGTTTTAATCCTTTATTTATTCAGTTCTTGGAGATAATAGAAAATAGAGTTTACTTAGGAAGTGTGAGTGAGAAGATATACTAAGATAAGATATGGACAATCTTTTATTAGAGAATGGATTCTATATTAAACACTCCATAATTTTTATTGGAATAAATATAAGACGACGGGGTAAATATGGCAGGTCTCGTGACGTCATAATAATGCGTCTAAATTTTCATTTGATCAATTGTTCTTATAATGGGGAAATATAGGAATTTCAAATGGTAATAATTACCTTATCACTTAATATTTCAAACTAGTCACATATATTAGTGACTGTGATGAATATTGGTGTGGCCATACGGGAGGCGTGCAGGTATCACCTTCGTGTAAACGGGGGCTTGTCGTTACTTTGATTGATTAGTGAACAATATGAATTTAAAAGTTTTATCCCTTTATATATATATTATATATAATATTTCCTTCTATATAGTCTCCCCGCTTATCATTCGTCCAGCACTTCTTGCACAATAATATTCGAGAGCTTTGTTTTGGAGGAGCAGACATAGTTAATATTCTAGATTTACATGGGCTGATGGCGGATGGTGCATGGGCGCTTGGGCAGGGCTGATTGGTCGCATGCGCACCTCGCGCCCATAAGGTTGTACTGTGTGTAACATCCTCCAGTATTAAAAGATTTTTTTTAAGATTCACATGTCGACTCAATCTAAGTACTCGAGGCTATACTTAATCAATTGCCAGTTTAAACTTCCTTACATGAAGGGGATCCACATAATAATAATAAATGTAATTTTAGATTCTTACTCATAGTGAAATATATGGAGCCATCCAGATATAAGAAATTGGAAGTTTTTCTTTTAACCATAATTTGATTCAATAAAGAAGTCTATGATAGTAAATTTTTATGTTTCTCATTAATAGGTTTATTAGCGATCAACTTGATGGAAAAGTAAGTTTTATTACAGATTTAGGAAAAAAAATTAATTAAACTGGAGTATGAAATTTTTTCTTTAAATTATCTAAATTTGAAATCAGGGTCATTATCTTTTCTAATTTGTTTTAAGCTTTGTATAATAAGTGTACTCTAATATAGTATAAATCAGGTATATTTGGATCCGGAAAGCAAACACTCTATTTTTTATTATTACTGTGAAGGGATTAACTAATTGAACTTTTGTCTGAGAAATGTTAGCGGGAGGGGCCATTTGCCAACCCTGGGCCAGACTTGTAAACGCCGCTCATGTATACCTACCCATTCCATTCATGGTTCGTTGTCTGCCCCAATATCATGGGCACTTAAGTAGAGACCGGTATGAGAAGAGTAATATAGGCTAGTGACATATATGTATTTTTTTTTTATTTATAGTTAACCACGCAATCAAGACTTTGGAGGAGGGGGAGGAGAAGCTGTCATATTGTAAAAATGTCATGACATCTGCTCTTACATTTATAGTACATGTTAGTCTGATGATTGTATAAATGAGGATCGTCGATATGATTGAAGGAAAACTCTCTATCAAAAAATTAGTCCTGGTGACAGAGAGCGATAGAGACTAGACTTTGTTTTGTAGCTGGTGAAAGAAGCCTGAAAGATAATTAATGATGGGACAAAGTCGTTGTATGAATATAAACAATTTTTGCTGTTTAGTTGTTTAAACTGATATTATAAGGTTTATCGCTCAAAATATGAATCTTCCTATGGAATATAGCTCATATGTATTATTTAATAACATATGGAACGTAAGTGTTACATGGTTGAATGATAAAAGCTCTATTCAATATCTGGTGGATATGAAGAACCTATACACTCTCTCTGAACAAATCACACAATTTATATTATTGCTCGATTTTCATGTATATTGTTAGATTGCTCAATATTTCAATGTTTGAAGCTCTTGGAATATTTACCAACGCCATGGTGCCTATTCGAATATTAAGATTATTCTCTTGTTAAGTTATGGTAGCCTACTCTCGGGATGAAGGGTAAGTACGTTCTCAGGCATTTATCATGTTCTTACTTTAGGGAAGGCTGTTACCAGAAGGGAAAACAACTTTTGTCCATAGGATATTTGGACATTATTACATTATATATGGAGTATCGAATATTTAAAGATTATAAAGTTTGGATTATTATATCTTTGCTATTCACAAAACGGATCTATGTAAAGACAACTCACAATTACAATTGAGCAAATTATAATAAGATGAGTCCTCTACTAAGGGAAAAAAAAATTCGAACTCTCTCCTTCATCCTCGAATAGCCAAATAGCTAGATCTAGCCACAATTCTTGACTAGCTATTGCTATAAATTATATAATGAGATATGGAATTACGTTATTTTGTAGATTGTATAGTAGTAATATGTATATTTAGAACATTATCTTATATATTTAAAGTAAGACATAATTTATTGGCTCCTTATATATTGTTAAAAAAACCATTTAGTTAAAAATGCTCACCAGGAGTCGCTAGTTTCGCTAGCAACCTCTATATTTTTAATCAGAATGCATAAAGATGCCATCAGGTAGCAGGCAATAAATCTAATATTTATATTAGTAATTTATATGTATATATAATATATAAGGTAGTGCACACGTAGAAAAAAAAGTAATTATATAATTAATATAATAGTCAGTGTTTTAAGTGCAAAACTGAGCATTTTGTCATCTTACAGTACTGTATTTATTTAAAAATTAAAATAATGACAATTAATATATAATCTCGATGGCACCTAATTTAATGGTGTATCTACTTTAAATTTTGTTTCACTTTGATATGTCGCTTATTAGATACCGTCAATTTTTTAACCGTATTTTGGCATCAAATTCTTAAGTGATTAAAAAGCTGGAGATGTTATATTGTATCTTATGTGAGAAACATTTTGTAAACTCTTAATGCGGAGTGTAAAGCTTAAAATACACATAACATTTAATTTAGATTCAGAATGAAATCTTAATTATATATTTATTATTATTGTATATTATTATACATCCAATTATAAATCATAATTTTTTATATGAAGTATTAATAACAAATTGTAAATATATATATACTCCTGCTTTTTAGCAGACGATATTGAATGTATATAGGCAGCAGTAACTTATACCGGTAAAACAGATAAAACAGTAATATACGATTGAATATGTTATTCGCTTACGTTGGATAAGGAATCTTCATATGTACAGTGAAGAATTTCTAGGCTTACCTACTCATCTTAAAAACTTAAAGCTGAAGATATAGCCAGAACGCTATATTGTCTACTACACGAGATATTTACAATTTAAATATGAGTAAGCTTGTTGGACTTGGTTTGAAGGGTGCTCCACCATGACTGGCAAAGAAAATGGAGTTCAGGAGTTAATAAGAGATCAGTACCCTAAAGCCAATTTTTTTTTTCATTGTTGTTCCTATCTTTCAATTTAATTTAATTAATGACCT
>JABUQX010102798.1:22500-24768 GCA_015478945.1 Trachelipus rathkii
CATAGTTGATAAAGGTAATAGTACACAGTCCAATACTCGGCGATACCACATAATGGACTTACGAATTATCTATTCCTTTTTATTATTAACCAGAGAGTACTTCATAAGAATAGAGGCAAAGGTGTGTAGTGATTTATTTATTTAAAGTAATTGTAATCTGTTATGAGTTATATTCTTTATACTTACGTATGATTAGTTAAGAGTTAGTTTAATTTTTAGTGGTGTGTCGTAACGGAAAGAAGTAACAGTTTATAAATTATTAATGAAATATTGGTATATAGATCCTGGGTATTATATTATAAACTACTCTGTGTGACTGAATAGTTCCTGTCTATTTTACACTCATAGATTTCATGTATTGTTAGTCTCATATATTGAATAGGTTAATTCAGTTTATTCTTAAAAATTGAGTATTAGAGACTCGTATAGAGATAAATTAGATTACAATTACGTTAAATACTTGAAGGCTTGTTAAGGCCTTGGGATTATAAAAGGGATATATAAATTGATATTATAAGAGTATTAAATTAATGTACAGTTATGGTAATAATATGAGAAAGAATGAATGGGGACTTACAAGAGAATAGGAATCTTTCTGGAAGGGAACGCGAAAGGTTAAGAATAGAGAGGGGAAACTGCATAGCATTTAATGAATAAGATGGTGTACTTTCGTAATGTAATTGGTATAATTATGATGTATTGAGCAAAGAGTTATTAGTGGAGAATAAGGAACACTTTCAGATAAAATTATTATTGTAACATAACATAATATATATATATATAAAGAATGATAAATAGATAGGTTGAATTATTATATTGAATGTATGAGGTATTTATTAGGCGCAAGAAGAAATTTTATGTTATTTTGGGGATGATTATGTATAGGATTATATAATGGTGAAGGTCTATTAAAGTTATGTTAAAGAATGGTATAATACTGCATAGGTAATATATGGAATATTACTGGTTGAAATTGTAATCATAAAGTTAAATGTGGAGACTAATTAAAAATGATGATGAATATGCGATTGGGAAGTTGTAAGTAACTAAGCTGTTATGGAAGGGTTATAGTTCCGAAGGAGATTGGAGGAGATTAAAGATATATAGATACCCTTTATTGATTAAGGGTAATGGAGTAACGGTTTTAGGAGACTATTAGTTGGAATTATTATAAGTTTAATTAGATGATTTGATTATAGTAGGGAAGATAATATTAGAATAGGTATTGTATGAAAATATAGTATTACGTCGAGTGCACTGATTAAGTTACTTTATTAGAGTAGTAAAGAGCACTTAAGGTTATACCTGTTTAAATAAAGTGGTTATATATTTGGGAGATTAAGGTTTTAGGCTATTGTTGATTGATCAAATTTTTAACACCTTGAATAAACAAATTAGTAAATACTGATAAAATAATATAGAGAGTAAGAAAGTAATAAGGATATTATAAATTGTTTATGTTATATTTTAGGTTTTTATTGGTATTATGCGCATCAGTTGTGTATGATAACTAGAATATAATAGGGAAGCTTTTGTTATAGGCATTTTATATTAGCTGTTAGTGTGATTATCGGTATATTATTAGGTTATGTTTTATAGGTTGGATTATGGCAAGAGGTGTATATCAGGCTTCAGTTACTTTACAAATAGTATAAGTATTCCTTGTAATATTCTCGTTTACTTACCAGCTATATTCGTGGAGATAAAAAAGTATATAGTTCGTATTATTCGTTATTCCTATTTCTTATTGAAAGGATATAAAAGTAACCATAGTGCCGTTATTCCTTGTTACTAACTTTCAGCCTTTTGACTATCTGTGACTAATTAATTTCGGTATATATATATATCTTATAAGTAAATTTTAAGATGTTTGTTTTATTATATTAAATTATATTCTATATTATATTTAATTATAATCTATTATTATATATATTAAAAACTTACTATACCTCATTTATGTAAAACCATATCATATAGCGCTCACTTCTCAAAGACTTAGTCCTACTTTCATCCACCAACGATTGAACTGGCACCTTGACCATCTCTCTGAAATGCTATTCATAATACTTTCCTTACTACACTCTGGCATCATTCTGTTCCCTTTTCATCCAACATATAATATATATCTAAATATTTTAAACTTCAGAGTAGATAAATCAACCATATATATTCTAACATTCACTCATAACGAGGACTGTCCTCACTCATAACCATATAACTTTACTCTTATCTTACGTATTACCTCAAACAACTCCTCAATCTCTCTCT
>JABUQX010102799.1:0-30000 GCA_015478945.1 Trachelipus rathkii
TATGAATTATGAAATTTATTTGAAATACTTTTAATACACTTGATAATTGAGTTTTATTAATCCATAGACTTGCTAACTTGAACATGAGCTTAGGTAAAGAAGTAACTCTTAAAGAGGGTGAGAGATATTAATATTATATACTCAACCACAGCCGTCAATACACAATAAATTCAAGGTTGCAACCTTGTCCCGTTGAAAGGAAATTAAAAGAACAACAAAGGATATTAACTATATAATAATGCTCAAATAATTTTTATACCTTCCTAACTAACCTGTTTCTAAAAGTTGCAACTGAATTATACGCTACCACATCCCTAGGTAAACCAATCCGAGTATGAATTATTTGGTTTCTAATGAAATATTTTGTCAAATCTGACAAAATGTTTTTTTTTTATTGTCTTGTGTGAAAAAGTAACTTCTCTGTAGAGGTGAGAAATAAAAAAAGTAATATTATAGATCTGAAGTTTATCCTTTATAAGAAACCTTTTATTCCATTGAAAGCATGATCATTTCAACCAATTTTATTTCATAAATCTAATTTGCAAAACCACAATTCATTCTTAATGTCCATTTAAATCAACATTGTTATGTTAGAGAAATGCGCTTGACAAAGTGTGTAAATAGACTTTACGTTTTGCAATACCATGTTTAGTTACTTTCCTGTTGGTTGAAGCATTATGGAAACTTTGTTATCATCGGAATTCGACTTTCTGCTTAAGTTCGGACATAATGTGTAATCGGTTAGTGTTAGTCGTGGTAAAACATTATAACATCGTAGTTCAGTTAATATTATGCTTGCTTTATTGTTTGGCAAAACTTTGTTCGTGCTTAGCATATACTCAATCTTGATCTGTCTGAATCATTACACCACGGTTGTGATAAATTTTTTGTTAAATGTTAACTATGTTAATGTAAATATCCGTGATATGTTAGAAAAAAGTGTGAATAGGATTACGCTCTATTGTGTTATCGTTCGTTATTTAATTTCTCGCTTATTGTTAAGTTGCGGAACTTTGTTAACGTTTAACAGTTTATTCATCGTTACGGCTGTTTATGGCGTTTGTCGTTGTGTTATATAATAATTCATTATGTTTTTAGATTATGGCTTTTATTCCTACATAATTAATGTGAAAACTTTGTTACGTTGCATATATTCGTTGGTCTGGCATCAGCTGTAATAAAGATTGTTTTTATGTTATGTTTATTCCCAAAATGATCTCGAAATAGTGACTTGATCAATCAGATCCAATCAGATCCCCATAGAATTAAACGGATGACAGGAGGGTGGCTGGATAGTGAGGGTTTGATTTTACTGATTACTGCCTTTTACGCCGCGCCTCCATGTAAAACTGTTAACAATTTCTTTAGTAAAGAAATTTGACTTGAATCAATAGATAAATAGAAATAGATCACAACTGGACAGCAGGGAGGTTAGGTAACACTTCTTTTGATTTACTGATTTAACTGCTTTAGGGTATGTAACATGTAATTTTTTTTAAGTTATAATTTGCACTCTTGAATCAAATTAGATCAAATAGATCATAGATCAAACTGGACAGGAGGGTTAGGTTAGGATGGTGGTATGTTTTACATGATTTTACTGATTTTACTACTCGCTTTAGAGGTATGTAATTAACATATAAGTGTTGTGTATAAACTAAAGAGAATAGAAATTTTTTTTATTTATTTATTTTTTTATTTATTTATTTATTTTTTTTTATTTTTTATTTTATTTGCTTTGATTGGTTACTGTATAACGCGCCATTTATTTTCGTGAATTATCTACACATGACTCAATAACATATAGAAATGACACCAATATTGGATCATTACACAAATATTTAATAAACTTGGCACCACCTCTTGCCCAGCACCGGATAGCCACAATACCGGTGCAGCTTGTCAACTCCTACTTTCCCTCTTGAGTTCAGAGCTCCTTGCAATTCTTATCCTTCTTTCATATCATCTTTTCAATGCCTACAAGTTACCTCCTTCGTATTTTGTTTTGCACTCTGTGCTTTTTTTTTCAGTTGGGACCTCCTAACGGAATGGGGGCTCTAGACACACCCCTATACGGTTTATACCCTCATATACTTTCGAGATCATAACTCGGTCTCAATAACCTCATATAAGCACACCAACATTGTTGTTATAATACGAATGTTAATTAATCTCTTGCAACCGCACCGGCTCCAGCGCCGGTGGCCGTACTGACTCCGACTCCTCTGACTCTGAATCCTTCCCATTCTTCTTCCCTCCTCCTTCTTCTTCCTTCCCTCATTCTTCCTTTCTTCTTCTCTTCTTCTGTTTTGCATTCCTTGCATTTCTTGTTCTATTTTTCAGGAGGGGAACCCCCTCAGTCGGGGGGGCTCCTCCTAGACACCGAAAACCGAATGCCTACTCCGATCTCCACGTCTACCACGTCTCCTCTCCCGACTCAATCACTTAATACACTGTCTCCAAGTTTCATTCTTCTATGTCGACGAATGTTTACTAACTCGGGCACCGCACCGGCTCCATGCACCTCAGTAGCAGATGCCAACTCTCTCCAATCCAGGTTTGAGAGAACGGAGCAGGGAAACCGGAGTTGGATACCGGGATGTCGAGCTCTAGGTAGCATAAGACACGTTGCAGTTTGCAGGAAACCGGCAGCATGCAAACGCTGAAGGTGGCTCAAAAATTGATCTCCCTACGGAATCAATTTTTTAGCGAACTATCACAAGCATATCGTTCGCGCGGACGGCCAGGTGTGCCACTCTGGCGTTACTCCACTTATTTAAGCCTAATCTTTCGTCGCTCAGAATCCGCAACAAGGGCGGTAAGCGCAATATTTAGCGTTCGCTCACGGGGGGGAGGGTGACCCCCCTCTATATACATTCCACCAACTTGAAATTTACCCTGTTCGGGCTTAACCCATACATAGATTAAATTCCAAGTTTCAGAACCTATAACTCTATTCTTTCATATCGAAAAGGGTGGGAGCGGTCAAACTGTATGCAATCCACTACTTATATATATTATGAAATTATATATTATATATATATTATATATAATATATATAATTATATATATATATATCTATATATATATATTTATAATATATATATATTATATTATTATTATATAATATAGTACTATGTATTAATTAATATATATATTATATCCTAAAAATCAAAATTCACACCATATTTATACGATTTTTACTATTTACCGTAAGTAGTTCGTAACTACTTTATTCTATTTTGCTCTTGATGTTCATTCCTAGTGAGGATGATATTACTAATTTTAATATTAGAAGATTGCTATCGCGCTAATAAAATCGGTATACGTATTTATCATTTGATTAGACTCGCTGATTTTAGAATAAAAATGCTAACTACCATTTCGGCTTTTCCAAATTAAATTTACTTTCTGTTTATTAAACTTTCTCTTTGTATTGTACTGTTTAACTCTCATACTACCATATCGTGTGAAGGACACATTGAAATTTGCCACCAGAAGTGAGGCAAGCCACAGTCAACAGATGTGACAAATTTTTACAATAGTTTTCAATCTTTTATTAAAATTATTTTAATAGTTTAAACCATGAGGTCTCAACCTATTTCGTCTACCGCCCACTTTGGAAATTCATTTATTTTTCAGCGCCCCCCAATTTTTTTTACCTTACCAAAACTTTGTGAACATTTTGACATTCATTAACTTTATTATACTATATATATATACTATATATATACTTAAAGCTATATTATTTATATATTATATATATGTATTCTTTATACATTACTATATATATATATATTTATATATATAATAATAATATATTTAATATATATATATATTATGGTAAATATATATATAAATAGATTTTATATTTTTATATTATTATTATTATAACTTACTATATATATTAATATAATATATATAAGGTATAATAAGTAAGTAAAAACTAAAACTTATAATACAATCAAACAGGGCAGAAATATGAACTAAACATTACTAAATAAGGTCGATGTATAGTGTAAGTAGATATTGGCTTCTTTTAATTTCGTGAATTTAGAGGAGAGTGAGTTGGTAGATAAATTACCAAATTCAGCCAATCGCCAATCCCCTAAACCACTTTATACACCGTTCCCCCATTTTTTTTTTCCAGGCCTTTACGCGCCGCCGCCTCCTACGGCCTCCAGCGGCCCAAGGGGTGCGTTATCGCCCAACTTTGAGAAAGACTGTTTTAAACTAATAATTGTAAGGGATCATACAGTCATTTTAAGATTATTTATCGATTTTATTTATTTATTTATTTATTTACTATTTACTTACCTTTTTAGCAATTTAATGACTTCTCTGAAATTGCTTCTGCATTGTGATATCTGATTCTAACATGAAGGTTTTAAATTTTAATTGGTCTCAGATGCTCATCTGTTCATTTATTTTAATCACGAATTCTATGATTTGTGGTAATATGAGAATGTTGATTCACAACAATATATCCTGGAAAAACATGAAAACAATTGGCGTGCATGTTCCCGAAGGCGATGGTATTCTACAACCTTTTTCCAAACCATCAGGGTTTTACTTATTTTCAAACATATTATATTATATATATATCATATATATATATTATATATTATATATATTATATTATATACTATATGTTTATATATATACATATATTATATTATAATATATATAATTTATATATATATATATATATATTATTATCATAAAATATACTATATATTTAGTATATTTATCCTCATAAGAGTTTCCAGGTATGACTATTTTTTATAGAAAACACTATTGTTCACGGGATGTAATTATTTTTTGATTCAATGAGAAATAATTAAATTTATCGATCTAAATTTGAATATTAGTTCCAAATATTTATTGTTCAAAATTGTAAAAATACAATAATTAAAAGCATATACTTGCTTGATTTATTACTTTCCTTCGATTCCTTTCAATGTGCCAAAGATTAAATTCTTCACACTCAGAGACGTCACGTACAGAAGCTTGAGAAGGTAAATAGCCCAAAAGCTTCCCTTGGAGAGTTGATTTGTAACATACATTTGCTTTTTATTATTTTTCTAAAGTAAATTTTGAATTTTATAAGTAAAATATTTTTAAAGAATTTTATTGTCTTTAATAAATTTCGTATATTTTTAATGATTTATTGTTAAAAAAAAAAAAGAGTAATTCAGCGGGAAAAGGATTCTTTTAAGAATTTTGTCATTGACTTATATGAGCCAGATTATATTGCGCTCTCTCTCTCTCTCTTCTCTCTCTCTCTTTCTCTCTCTCACACACACTATTCTCTCTCTTCTCTCTCATCTCTCCTCTCATCTCTCTCTCTCTCTCGTCTCTCTCTCTCTCTACTCTCTCTCTTCTTCTCCTCTCTCTCGTCTCTCTCTCCTCTCTCTCTGCTTCTCTCTCTCTCTCTCTCTCTCTCTTTAAAATCGCAACCGACCAATGAGGTAAACAATACATCGTAAATAATAACATTTATTGCGATTAAAAATCAAATGAAAAATTTATAAAATAGAATGATTAATAGTAATAATAATCAATGTAATTGTTTAAGATTGAAATATTTCAATTTTTGAATTTATCTTTTATTTACTAGGGAAGCGTTGCTTCCCTTTCTTCCATGGACCGCACGCCTTTGAGATATATATATATATATACATATATATATATATATATTATATATATATATATATATATATATATACTATATATATATTATATATATTATATATTATATATATATAATATAAATTTATTATTATATAATTAAAAATTTAAAATAAAATAAAAAAATTAATTTTAAAAAAAACAATTAGAGCTATATATATATATATATATTTATATCAGAGAGAGAGAGAGAGAGAGAGAGAGAGAGAGAGAGAGAGAGAGAGAGAGAGAGAACAGCGCATATTTTAGCATATTGCTTTAAAGTTAACCAGAAAAATTCAATTATTTAAATCCACTTAGATTTTCTTCGAATCCTAAATGAATTTGCGGGTACAACTAATTTTAATTATTTTAAAACATTCACTCACCTTATTGAATAGCCTCCTACGTACAATGTACAAATCAAATTAGAACGCAATATATTATATATATATGTGTATATTATAAATATGTGTTCTCTCTATTATATAATATTATATATATATATATAGTATATATATATAATATATATATATATATATATATATATATATATTATTGTAGCACTACTGCTAATTTAGTAAAATTTTTAATTTATGTTCGTACTTTATGCTAAAGATTTGCGCGAGCAAGAAATTTTAGCATAAGTCGAACTGAAATAATATACAAAAACCCGTTCTGTTTGGATACTCTTCAGTCAGTCAGTCAGATTCAGATAAAAGCAATTATTAAGAATCAGAAGAAAATCTCTCCAGAAAATCCTCCCGGCAAGAGAGAGATAAATTTCAAGAAAAGGCTGCGACTCCGAATTTGATAACAAATTCTCGCACAAAAAAAGGGTGGAGAAACCGCGCTGGAAAAGGCTGTGACTACCAATTCGCTTACGAGAGAGTATCTAAACAGAATGGTCTTTTAATTACTTTACTTTTTATTGAATATCTACTTATGTTTGAATAAAAACATTTCAAATATGGATTTCTAATTACCATCCTCTTATATATATATAGGGCCTTGCTCTTAAAAGAAGCCACCACAAAAGCAACTCCTGCCCTATATAGTTGGTGAGTTTGCAAAGCCCTGACGTAGAAACCCATGAACTTCGATTAACGCCTTCTGATAACCAAAGAAAAAGAGAAGAAAAATGACAGAAAAAGAAAAACTATAAATAATACTAAAATTCCCAAATCAGAACACTCGGAGAAAACGACACAAAGCAAAAATGAAGCATTATCAAAACGAACTTTCAATTTTATTTTTAATAAATTTGGATTTGGTTTCAGCTTTACACAACTATCACAGTTCGAGGAATTCATCGCTAGACATAGCAAACTTCCCTTTCGGCATTTCCTTCATCATTTTAAGTTTTGGATTATGGGCAGAAAATTCATTTTTGGTTCCACAACGAACTCTGATTCCTTTTCGAATTCTAAATGGTTCTGTAACGCTCTCCCTTTTATGTCATGGAAGAAATTTTTCAAATAAGGAACCTAAATTTCAAGCAAACTTCGCCTCTACATATGTAACTCCTTTACGGTATGGATTTCTTTCATCAATTTTAAGTTTGGATTATGGGCAGAAATTCATTTTTGGATCCACTACGAACTTTGATTTCTTTTCGCGAATTCTAAATGGTTTCTGTGACCGCTCCCTTATATATGTATGAAGAATTTTTCAAATAAAGGACTTAAATTTCACGCAAAGCCACTTCGTCTCTACATATGTCAAGGAATGTTTCTCTCGTAACTACAGCTTTGAAAACTATTTACCTGCGCATTGGTCAAATCATGGTACATTAGAAACGTCTTAAACTGGACCTTTCCTTGGGATTTAACGGTTCGATCAATGTGGCCCATTTAACTTGTGAATAATTTCATTGTTTCATATCAATAATTATTATTTATTAACATTTTGTACTATTTAATACATTTAAATGTTTGTTTATGTTTGTTTATATCTAACGGATATAACCCAAATATGCTTGTGTTTGATTGCATCATTTTTAATTTTCTGTATATATAACATTATTGTATTTTTATGTATTCAAAATATTTTTTTATATATGTTTAGATCTTCGGAGTAACCAGTTATGCTCGTATTTGAATTATTCATTTAAATTTTCATGAGTACTATTTTTTGCCTTCAAATGTTTATTTGTCTACTTATGTCTTCGGACAATTAGATATGTTTTGCATTTGAAAGTACTTTAACTTTTATGTATTTTAGTTTATTATTTTTACCCTACATTGAAATGTTTTATATATTTGTGTGCATTGTTTAATGCCCCAAATATGTATACATTTGAAATGAAGGTTAATTTTATATCTTGTATAATTAATTATAACATACAAAACATCAATGACATGAGTTAGCGCAGCGAGTAATGTCGCACTCCCATTATAACTTTGTAAAATTTTAATTTACTGTTCGTACTTATGCTAAGATTTGCGCGAGCAAAATTTTAGCATAAGTCGAAATGAAATGATATAAAAACCCGTTCGTTTGAGATACTCTTCAGTCAGTCAGATACAGAGTCAGATTAAAGCAATTATTAAGAATCAGAAGAAAATCTCTCCAGAAATCCTCCCGGCAAGAGAGATAAATTTCAAGGAAAAGGGCTGCGACTTGAATTTCGATAACAAATTCTCGCACAAAAAAAAAGGGTGGAAAAGGCTGTGACTACCAATTCGCCTACGAGAGAGTATCTCAACAGAAGGGTCTTTATTACTTTACTTTTATTGAATATCTACTTATGTTGAATAAAAACATTTCAAAAATGGATTTCTAAATTACCATCCTCTTATATAGGGTGCTTGCTCTTAAAAGAAGCCACCAATTAGCAAGTCCCTACGCCTATATAAAATTATTTTACAAAGTTATATATATATATATATATATATACTATATATATATATATATATATATATATAATATATATATATATAATATTATATAGTATATATAATATATATATATTATATAAGTATATATATATATATAGTTTTAGTTTTCAAAATGGAGAGGTTGTGGCTCGTGATTGCTTCTGCTGTGTGTTTGATGTGCTGCGTCCACAGACGCATGTTTATTATATCTTCATTCCTCTAAAATATAGGCTACATGTGTGGTGTAGCTTTTCACATTTGCTTTAAAGTGTTTTAGTATTTCATGTCATATTGTCAGTCTGTGAGGCAGCCTTGCAAGTGTGGTTTAAATCGATTTCTAAATGAAGTACTCGAAGATTCAAACCTTTGATCTTATAGTGAAGACTTAGATGAAAAATAGCCATAAAAAAAATGTCAGAGTAGCGGCCTAAAGCCACTCGCCGCAATATATCAAAAGATCACAGCGATTTCTCTTCTTAAGTGTTTTTACATATCATGTCAACTTCTTATTTTCAAGTCCTCTTTTGACCATTATTATCTCTGGCTCATCAATTTATCTCTCATTACATCTCGAGCACAATGTGTCTAGCTCTTAGCCTTTTTTAAACAGATTTTACATATATAGGTCACTCTACTTTGGTTCTCCTCTTTGTTCTCTTCGCGGGCGGCAGGCTCTCGGTACGGTTCCTTCGCTAGACCAGCATAACGCTTCACGTCAGTGATACAGCTGCTGCGCGATTAGTGAGACGTAGATCTCACTGTACTGATTATACCAATGTTTAAGGTTTATTTATTCCCTCTACTATTCTATAATCGCGGATGTAACTCGCAAACGAGATTCTTAAGTTAGATCTTTGATTCTTATCTCTACTCTCATTTATCAATCATCGCCTATCTTATTACTATCACATACTCATCTTATTTCTATACATATCTAAGTACGTTCCAATTGCGTCCTATTGCATTTTTTATTTTTATTATTTCGTCTCTCCACTTTAGACTGATACTTTTTCTTCTGTCATAAGAATATGATCCTCGACTATGTGCTGTTGTAATGATCTATGTGGGAGACTTTAGATCTATATTTCAGTTCATTCGCAGACTTCAGGTTTTATGTTTGACACTAACAATAACACCATAACAATTCCTGTGGGACTTAGGTTATGGAGGAACTAGCCGCTTCATACTGTTGTGTAAGAACTTCTTACCGTAAGCTCTCGCAAAGATTTTATATTATATTATTTGATTGCTGTGTTTTTGTTTGGTTGAGTAGCTGTCTGATTGATTTAGTATATAAATATATATAGTATACATGGATCAATAAGTGAAAGATTGATAAGGAGGTTATAGGTGTGCATAGGTCATGGGTAGATCTATCTATTGACTATTATATATTCGAGCTCACAACGTTCGATTAGCCTGAATGACTAATTATATACATTATGTAATTATGTATAGGATAATATCACCTTACGCTAATATTATATCACTATAGTCTATCCTAATATATAAACATTTTACTTATATTACTTAAGTTCATAAGAACCTATATATAATATATATAATATATCACAGATTAGACTATACTACTATCAGCTCTATTCTCCATTCGCTCTCAAAATGCGAATTAAGCAAAATAATAGTATTTAAATTATTTTTTACTCCTAGCATTCCGAGGCCATTTAGACCTTTTTACTCATGTAAAAGAAAAAAAAAAACGCTTTTTCTACAATAAAGACAGGGTAATAAATCTCAGTGAGTAACTAGTGTGGAAGAGTATGCACATATAAATAATCAAACATACATTCAACACTAACACTCTGTAGGTCACTGTCATTGCACTGATTATTTCTTTCGATGTAATGTGCTTTATAGTTCTCATCCTATGAGTTAGCTGGCTATATCAAGATTCTTTCTTTTTATCACTCACTGATATGCACTCGAAGCAAGTTCATCAGGTTCTTCCAAAAGCTTGTTATCGCTACAACTCACATGCTCCACTAACGGACACAGATTTTCACCTCCTTTTTTGAATATCTTAATGCGTTATGTGAATTCAAAATAAAAAATAAACATGTATGCTGTTCGAAAAGCTTTAGATTCCCCGTCCTCCATTCCACTCTCTAACCCTCTAACCACTTACTATATATGCTGAGATCAATGAGTACTATCTTATATAGAGAGTATGATTTCCTAGTCTTATCTCGAAGCTATATATACAATAATCTTGTTATCTGAGATTTTTGGCGCTGGTGTCAGGCTACTATCTCTTATTACCTCAATTTGAGCTTGAATTCCTGAGAACACTTGTAATGGTATTGTGTGTTTGACTCTTTTCTGCTATCGAAACTTCTTCTCAGTGGTGAGTCCAAAATTTACTACTTCTCAGTCATTCTGGTCACTCACCCGTATGGTGTGAGTATATAATATGAGCTTTAATTAAAGAATTCTTATCACCTAATAGTTCCGAAGTATAAGAATTGATATCATTGATTCAGTATGCTTCTATAGTATATTCGTTTCAGAGTGAGAAACTAACATATCTGACGTCCGATCCTTATATGATCCTAGTTTATCTCCTTCTACAATCTAATGCACGTCCTTCTCCAGTCCGAGTTTATTAAATTTTAGCAAACTCGCACACTATAATTTATTCGCTACTCACGCTATCGGTGAACCAAGTATATCTGACCACGAAATACGTTATGTCATAGTCTCTTTTTAAAAATCCTTATTGGTGTGAAAATCCACTTTTCTTCTGTCGAGCCTATATACCACCATGCCCACATTACACAGTACTTTCAGCTTTTCTATCTGCTGTAGCATTATATATTTCTGAAGGTAGGATCTCTATATCTGAGGCCGTGAGTGGATAGTATTGCGGATCTGATTTATCTTTATAGCTAATTCTTTTTCTGTGATATGGGTATGTATGAAGATCTATGCGACTTGAACTCTGCAGAGTGAGCCGACAGTTAACTTAATAATACGAGAGGAATCCGATTAGTTTTGGTTTTTTATTTTTATGTCCTTCTTTCCTGCATTTTCACACGCGATAGTTAAGGAAAAATAGTAATATTGTCAATACAGAGTATGGTAATAGTCATTTTTTTATCGTTTTAAAGGGTTCGGGAGGTGATTGATAAATATATCTCTACAAAAGAGTATCCTAATTTCAATAATGTGCCACTAAAGCTCATGGTAAGTTCTATTTCTTAACTGAATGTGTCATTTTTGAACTAATAAATCGCAAAAATTAGGAGCATAGTCTGTGTAATGCGTGTAGTTGTATGTTGATGTGGTGATTATTATGAAATGTTCGTCTATATTTAGACAAAAATGTACCACCAACCCTGTTACACCAGAAAACAACTATTTTTTTTTTATTTTCAAATAAAAAAAAAGTGCAGTTCATTTCTTCCAAAATTATTTTAGTGTTAGCCGATTTTCATTTTTATTATTCTTTATTTTTATTGCTCACATAAATTAAAATTTTTACTATTATTTAAAAGTAAAGTTGAAAATTAAAATCAGGAAGACTTATGGTAGAGTGAGCCAGTAAGGCTGAGACACGCTTGTTTAATTCGTAGACTCATATTTCTTCAGTGAGAAATAAGACTTCAAGTTACTCTCTAATCTATAACATATCTTACTAATTTTTATCACATACATGTCTCTTCTAAACAATTTCAGAGGGTGGAGACAAAACGAGAGATATATTTCATGATATATCTCTGAATGAACGCAGGGATCGCTAAGCACCGCCTCTGCTCTGTCACTACAAGATTTAGAAAAATCCACGCAAAGCTACGATGACCAAGACTTATAATTAGAGAGAAATTAAACAGGTTCTCACACTCTTGTGATATAAAAATTTACATGATGCTCTCTTAATTACTAGTTTCCGATTTGAATGTTAATTTAAGAGTTGACTGTTGGTTAGATCTGAAGTCGAAACTATTCAGCGTGAATAATCTATTATTTTCCTTGTGTGTGTACCTGTTCTTAAATCAGCACGGTAAATGCTTCTTATATACAAGGTCAATTATTTTTTTTCTGATTATCTAAATGAATGGTTAACTTTAAGGCTTTGTGCTTTCCTTTCATCACCAACGATTTTTAACTTTTTAAAATCACCTGGTGTAATATATTTTCTTTATATATTCAAGATTTTTAAATTTGATATTCATGGGTTCAGAAGGTAAATTATGATCTTTGCAGATTGTTGGTAATAGTGGTTCATACTGTTACTTTTACTACCTTTCTTTATTATATAAATCAACATTTATTGGGAGTTTCACTTACCAAATCAATTTGAATGCGAATTTATTGATTTTGTTTAATGGTGAAATTATTATTATTATTATATATTTTCGTATTATTTTATGCTATCAAAAACTTTATTTAATCTCGGTTCTCAGTAACTTGTGTATTAATATAACGAAGCTTTAAATAATTATAATGACAATTTTATGAACTTTCTCCTTATATTCTGATAAAATATATATTGAAATATATATTTTTTAAATTTGGAATAGGAACCAGAAACAGATTTGGCTTGAAAAGATGTATTTTTCTTATTGATATCGTTGCAAGATCTTTAATCAGACTTTTTTCTTCTCTTACATACTACAATTACTGTTCCATTTTTGAAAATCGAGCTATTAATTCCCAATTTTTTTTACTTACAAGGAAAATAACATTAACAGGACTGCATCCAGTCGTAATATTAAGTTTTGCTCTCACTATTTGCTACACTAAAATGTAAAGAGAATTAAAGAGATACAGTATGGTATTTGTGTGTTGTACTGCTTAAGTTGTTTATTCTGTCATTATTTTGGAGGTAATATTTAATATTTGCTTTAAGTTGCTTAGGAAAAACATAGAACTTAATTCGCTCGACCGTCTATAACTACAAAGTTAGGTTGGTGAACGGCTTCCAATTAGGGTAGGTCTGTGTGAAGCAATAAATTTAAATAATATATATATATATGATATATATATATTATATATAATGACATTTATATACTATTATTTATATACTTATATATATATATATATATATTATATATATATACTATTATATATTTAGTATATTATATATATATATATATATATATATTTATATATATATATATATATAAGTTATTAGATCTATAAAGTCAATGTGTTGCAGTCATGATCAGATCTTAGGGGCGTGCTAGGTTGTGGCCCACCTGGGTCTAAAAGTGTATTGTAACGTATTAGAGAGTTCGTGTGGTTCGTGAAGAATAGGTGGTTAAAGCGAAGACTAAAATGAAAGTATTGTTGTAGATGGTTTTGGCATGTCGAAAAACTGATATGTATAGTGGCGTTGGTTATGTGATTGTATAGTTGCGAGTGTTGTTGGGTAACGCGACTCGGCTGGAAACGCGAAGAACAATAGCTGAGTCACGTAAACGAATTCTGAAGGAGAGAAATGAGAGTTGCAGAGGCGAGAATAAAGGTAGATACATAGAGATGAATGGCGGGGTTTTGTGAGGGAGTATTGTTTTATGGCCCACCTGGGCTAAGGGATGAACGCCATATGGGTAGGGATGGGGGGGGGGGGGGGGGGGGGGATTCGATTTACCTATAGTTGAGGGTCGTCTCGGTTCTGCGTGAGCTGGGGCTAGGGGTGGATTTTTTGACTGGCCGACGAAGCTTTCAGCTAATTAATGTGTAGCATATGGGGCGGTGAGCTGTTGCTTTCTTTTCGACATTTTGTCATATTTTCTACTGGCTTTTGCTTTTCTCGTATGCATTGTTACGCACCTTACGGTTAGGTTCTCCTTCACTCCTCATGTCCGTCGGGGAGAAAAAGGTAGATTGAGAATATATTATATTATCTTCTAAAATACCTATATATATATATATATATTAGCTTATGATTATATATATATATATATTATATTATATATATAAATGGTAAATTAATATGAATATTATTATGATTATATATCATATTATTATTATTATAGTATTTTAATTAACTATATATGATCTATGTATATATATAGTGCATTGGATTTATATATATTATAGTATTACTGAGAGTCTATAATTATATAGTATAGTAGTAGTGTCAGACGAAGTTTACGTTAAATTAGCGTGCCGGATAGATAGCGTTAAATTTATTATATGATAATTTATCACGTTAGTATATATTACTAGTTATATTTAGTATATGTACTATTCCGTAATATTATGATTTTTTAGAATGAGGAGTTGGTGCTTTTCACGAGCTGTAGTGACTAATATATACTATATTATATACTTATTAGTTATTCATTATATTATATATTTATTATATATAGTGAGTAATAATATATATTTATAATAATGACTATATATATATTATTATATTATTATGTCATATAGTAATTCAAATATATATATATATATATGTATATGATATATAGTATATAGTTTATATATATATATATATATATATAATATATACTATTATATTCTATTTATTAGTATATACCACACAAAACCATATTATATAGTCTTATATATATTATTAAAAAGATGATATGTAGTACCCTTTATATTAATCTATATAGACTATAAGTATAACATAATATGATTAGTATTTCCTCACTGACAGAGTGTTAGTGATAGATGGTGCTGGTAAGTGTTGGCCATATCGTCAGAATGGATCATCAAATAAGATATTATTTGTATTAGAATGAAATGGAGCTTGGTTTAAAGCCTAATTGATTTATATATTAGATTAGTGGATATAGAGAGCAGGGGAGTGATGTAATGTTCGTCACAAGGGGTGCGCAGCAGGAAGAAGAAAAAAATGGGGCGAAAGGCGACGGAGAGGGAACTATATTATAACTTGTCTACTGTGATTCGGCGCATAGGGAGGTGTTGGTGGTGATTGGAGGTATTAATTCTCATGTTATGGTGCATCTACACCGTGATTAGCAGGCTTAAGTGTAAGTAAGCAGTGATAATAGGAACAAATAATAGTTTTTTTTATGCTTCTAAGCTATCTGGGCTTGGGCTTCTTTGGGAGCGGGCGTCCTATCCGGGCCCTTGCTATCCCACCTATGTCCAAGGGCTACTAGTTTATGTGAAGCTTGTTAGGCATATGAAATTTTATAGCTCTGGCTCATCGAGAATTATTATTTTGCTATGTCTTTCATGCTATGTATCTACAACATTAGGCTAGTCTTGCTATGGGCCTTAGCAGTGGCCTCGGACAGGCCGCGACCGTTCTAGTTTTTTTTTGCCGCACGAAGTAGGTTAGTAAATGATGCGCTAATCAGGACTTTCGCTTTCGGGATGGGGTCTTGCAGCCTCTTTGCATGTGGCAATAGATCGCGGTATGTAGCTCGGCATGGGAACCTGCGTTGACGTAGATTTCGAGATGCAAGCGATAGAGCCTAGGCATCACAGGTTTAGGTTGCTTGTTTTTTTTTGCCTTAACTCCTGCTGCTTTCTGGAACTACGATTTATTATAAAGATTCTGCGGGTATCCCGCGGTCCGCCTAGCGTTTTGGGACATGCTGGTTCAGGCACTAAGGCTATTCAATATGTTCGAATGTCAGATCGCGGGCTCTAATGCCGAGGGAACGGCGCCTAATTTATTTTAAAATGGATGATTTATACGTTTAGATTGCTTCGCGAATGGGACATCCCCTTTCGCGCAGAATATAATGTAGGCGAGCCGGAGCGTACGTTTGTACTGGCTACCCTGATGGATTTGGTATGTATGCCATCTTTGGCATAGCATTGACAAGGAACATGCACGTCGCAAGGTCGCAGTCATTACATCTGATAAGACGGGCTGCATACTTCACTCAACACAATTTCTCGTAAGCGTATCCTTATTAGCGGCCTTGCTAGCGTCGCTGTGCGACTATAGAACAGGTGGGCGCAACAGTTGAGGGGCGATCAGCGCGCCCGCCCGCTGTGCAGCTAAGGGGGGCGAAGGAGATATCCACAGCGTCGGGGCTAGATCGTTCTTAAGCTATGTATTATTCCAGAGCATAAGCTGCTGCGCGGGCCCTCCCCCGCGTGGTACTGCGCGTTCCGTATGAAGCCCAAGGCATGCAAATTGATTGCCGGTTATCAATTGCCATCTACGCGACCGATGTACTGAAAGCGTATCATCCTCATGAGGCGATGATGCTATTGGTGAGTAAAACGTTTTAGGAGTGTGAAACGAATCTCGTTGGTCCCGTTAGTAAGTGAGGTAAACGGGTGCTGCCTATTGAACCTCGTTCTAAGGCTAGCTCCTTGGTATATCAAAGTTGCATTTCTGTTATGGCTAAGATCTTTGAAATCCTTAATGGCGTCTCATTGTATGTTATCGCGTCGCTATTGCCATCTAAGCGCGTTTCGTCTGCTGACAGAAGTAGAGAATACTACACATCCCAAAGCGCAATATTATGTCGGGCTATCGGCCTTGCAGAATAGCTGATAGTCAGTATTCTTCTATTCTACGCGCGATCTCGCAAGCAGATGCCTTTGTCATGTCTAGAGGCCATCATCGGCGATACAGAAGTAGTATTTTTCATGTGCATCAGTCTGTATATGTTATGCTTATAGTTCTGCGGTCAGCGTGCGCGAACTTCGCCTTGTTAGGCACGCAGGTCAGTTCTTGTACCAGAAGTCCTCATGCATACTGCTAAGGCGAGCTTTATATCTAGCGCGCCATTTAGATCGCTTACGGGCTACTAGGTGAAAATATGGGGGATTTAGGGGCTTTGAAGCTTATTACATGGTTGCATGAGTCTGCTCGTATTGATGACGGGCTACGGACTCGTGATATCTGTTGGCATTTCAGCATGCTAGCGGTCCTCTGGTCATCCCACGGCGGAGTCGGTAAAATGGCTTGTAGGGGAGCCGTTTGTGAATTTGCAGTTGTGTTGTTTTGATGTAACCATATTTGTCACTCTTCGCTCGCTCATAGGCGCGAGACTTATGGCGGGGCAGGCACTATGAGGCAAGCTAAATGTGGGAGTGGCAGCCAGCATACGGCCCGCGACCTTCGCGGTGGTGATCAATTAATATCTCCGTGCTTGAGTATTATGGTTCGTGATTTACAGATGGTGTTTGGATTTTTGTACCACGCCGTAAGCGATAAATTATGAGAGGACACGAGATGCGGGCCACATAGGTCACTAGATGCAATAGAGTAAATCATCTGCTAGCGCAAGCAAGAGGGGTCTAGTGGATGCCTATTCGCTTGAACTAAGTACAGCCAGCTAATCTCTAGAAGGGCCGCCAGGCTCGGCGCATTATGATGGGCGGGGTCCGGACTGTCACCGAGCAGCAACGCCTACATAGGCTACCATTTCTTTTGCATTAGTACTAAACTCGATTTACAAATGCCGACAGCCAACTTCCAGCCTCGTAGCGTTCCTCTCTTATTACTTGGGCCAGCGAGGGCGCCGGTCCTGTCTTTTCACTGCGGCCTAGTATTACCGTAAGACTACTAAAGATATTGTTCGAAGCCTAGCCTGCGATTCCCTATAGGGCTCCTAGCAAAATGATATGCTGTAAGCGAGGGACCTGTTGTTGAATATTAGGCAGCAGAATCATATAGTGCGGGCCTCACTGAGCAGCTGCAACTGATAACTCGTAGTGGGCGTTAGCCTCTGGGCCGAGATACCTAGGGCTGGCGGCCGCTGGCCTGCGAGACCTCAATTGGAGTTGTCGCGCGAAGCGCGCTACGTATGATGGTCTAGGCGTCTATGTTGCCGAGCAGTAACATTAGGGACTATGGGATCTGGGTGGTGGCAACTGCGATATATCAGGCGTTTTGAATCGAGGTATGACATCGCGTCGCTAAACGCTCTCTAGGTAGCTCCCTTGCTATGTCTCTCACGGTGGCATCTTGGCTTCTAGCTGTGCTGAGAGTGGTATAGCTCGCTGGAGCGGATCACAATAAAAGACTATTAGTGGGTCACCAAATCCTAAGGATTTCTCGCGATGATAAAACATGATTATATATACATCTGCATTTCCCAGATATGCGCTCTAGAGCAGCATCACACTTTTCCACTGCGTTGTTCATTATAATCGGGTGGGATGCTTACAGTAAAGTAATAGCTTAACTAGGATAAAATGTTAGGGGCGGGTCGTGCGATGAAGGCTCTATATCGGCGGGACTGTCAGATAGGGCAAAGAGCTATCTAACAATTGGTGTGCCGTTCTAGTGTCTATGACTCCCCGGGGGCAGTCTGTTGTTGAGCTTCTAACCCGGCCATACAACGCAGCTGTACTTAATAGGGGCTCGATGTATTATTAGCGCAGCTCTTCCAATTGGGCTCATGCGGGAAGGGCTCAATTTGCTCCCTTGCGAGTTCCTTATGGGCCATCTAGCATGGCTCCCTTAATTAAGAATTTATACCTAGGCTTACAGTGGTAGGGCTAGTGATTGTGCACTTATGGATATCGCGTTTAGTTCCTCAAGATGGACGCTTAGATGTGACGCGATGTAGGCGGCCTGTCCCGCTCTTGCTAGATTCGGGTGGCTTGGGCCGAAATTTACACTCAGTTATTGCTCCTCAGGTCTTGTACGGGGTCATAGGTCACCTTTACTTGTATATGCTCATTGAGGCATAAAGCCTGCGCAGCCGCTTTGATGTGCATCACGTAGCTCTGCTGCAGCTTTAGAACGGGGGCTGCTGGTATGATTGTTCACGCGGCAAGTGAGTGTCTCGGCTCAATTCGCTGGGGGCAATGTCAGTCAATTATCGCCTTTTAGCGGGGCCTAGGTTAACTCAGCGAGCTCGCACGGGCGGAACACATTATAATTGAAACTGACACCAGTCTTGCGATCCTTACTTTGAGCACTGGACAATACCATGACACAGAGAAGAGTAAGACTGCTCTACCTGTGGGTGCCGTTTGTTAGCTCGCCTGGCTCACTGTCTGCTACGAGACAGGAAATAGAGGCTTACTCCACACGCCATCATGGGCTGAATCTGGGCTGTGGCTTGTGTGCTAAGGATTATTGAGCTATTCTCTCAGGCTCGCCACTGGGCTAGACTAGTGATGACCCGGCAGGTTCCTGTTTTTCTCCACACCGACTACATTCTGGGCTTGCTCGGGCTGTGTCCCAGAGCGACCACGTATAACGTCCAGGCACATATAGGGGCATCGAGAGGCTTAGGTTCGAAAGACAATGCACCTCCTCTTTCGTTTTATGGTGAAGAATTTACGGGGGTCTCGCGTTTCTCCTTAGTCTAATACAGCCACAACTTGGCTGGGCTTGTCTCCTCTCCGAGTAACTGATTCAGTACTAGCCGAAGTGCATGTGTTGTGATAATATGTTCCTTGTACTTGACTCGAGGATTTAGCAGGGCTAGCGCGGCGTGGGCTTTACGTCGATGCCGGCTATATCGCTCAAGGCCTCAGCTGGCCACCTCATAGCTGATTTGCGCTGGCTTCCAAGCATTGGCCGCTAGTCTGGTCATATACAGAGATATAATTTGGGCTATTAGAAGAGGCCTTAGCGTTTATGTTATTCATAGAAAAACAGGGGGGGGGCATGATCTGCAAGGCACAACGTCAACCGATGGATAGCCAAGTCGCACTACACTAAGCGCTATGAAATCGTCCTGAACTCGGACGCTACGCGTATCACCTTTGCTTCTATGGACTAGACCCGTGACTACTATTTGAATATTGAAGAACTTGCTCAACTAGATAAATATTATGCACGGCGGCGTAAAAATGGTATACGTTTGGCCAGAAATTTCGACGTGTACCAATTGCGCGAGCTGTCTCTGTTTTGGCCAATATCGTCTCGAAAAGAATCTGGGCGCCACTGAAGGCATCTAATAGTTCTAGAATACTTTGCCTTGAGCTATTTCAATAAGTTTCTCCCCACTTTACTGAGGGCCCTCTACAAAATAATGGTTAACAACTTGGCCTCGCTAAGTAGCTATCTCACAGGGGGCGAAAGGGTAAGATTTATAGGCTTTAATATAAACGGGCGTCTTTTTACACTTACTGAGTTGTCGCAACTGGCGATGCGCGAAACTGTCAAAGTCGTGTTCTCGCTGTGGGCACAATACATGGTAAAAAATTGCGTACATAATTGCTTGCGTGCACTTTACCTTTCGTATCAGTGGGGCATCATTCAGTAAAGAAAGAATCTGATTGTAATTCTTCTTGCAATCTGTGTGGAGAGTAGTAAAACAGGTAAGACTATTGTTAATCCGCTATTTCGGGCAGGCACCCGACGGCCTGGTAAGAGGATGCGGCGGTAAGTTTGGGCTGAATATCTAATAGAGCCGATTCGTTCGGCTGCTTATGATTACTGTTATAATTAGTGGGAGTAAAATGGTATGCAGTGTCGCATGCTTGCTCTGGCTGGTATCGCGCAGGGCGCATGCACTTTGCTGCATAGCAAAACTATCTTCATGGCGCGACGACAGTTATTGAGACTGGATATCTGCTATGTAGCATCCGGTAGTAGGTGATCATTCATCAATGTTGGGGCTGGTATAGTTCATTGGTGTCTATTTATTCTGCCGCTATGAGAAGTGCTTTATGACTGCCAGGGCGTAGTGATGGTGAGCTGTGGGGGGGCGTGGGGTGGGTATGGGGCCTTTAAATGCGTAGTGGGCATCCACAACCGGTCTGCTGGTTGTTGCTGAGGCAGCTCCTCTTTTAGCAGATGGGCGCTGTTGGTAGTTAGCTGAAATCTCTAGTATGCCTATAGCTGAGGGAGAGTGCGCATGTCATCTCGTCAGTCTTGTTTTATGCTACAGGTACTCAACTGTGCTTTATGCTGGCGCGCAGAGATTTGAAGGTGTTTCTCAAGGCGGGTCTGTGTGCTTCTGTGATTGATTAGGCCCTTGCTGCTCAGGATTGTCAATGAGCGTGCTTTAGCTACATCCAGCAACTAGGTCAAGTTTACCGTAATGTTGTATGACCTAGAGGGTTATATACTTTGTCGGGGTGCCCAGTTATCATGTCTTGAAGCAATTAACGTGCAACATAGGGGTGCCTATTTGTGATAGGCATATTCAGTAGCTATGGGTTAACTTCGCTATGGACTTCGGGCTAGCTTCGCACGCCGCGGGTTATAATACTCAGGGCTATGTAGCATATTTATGGCGGCAGTAATAGGGAAGTCGAAGTTCAACACGTGGCTTATGCGCTAACGGCTTGGTCCATTGAACGTGCTAACTTTCATATATGGCTGGCAGCAGTCTCCATTCCTTGTAGCCTTGTCACCATGGGCTGTTAAGATTCTTGAGTGCTCGATGGGCATTTTGACTAGAGCGTTGCTGAGCCTGACACTACGCGGGGCAGGTGGGGCGCATGTGCATGGGAACATTAACACGCGCGTAAAGATACGACTTGTTATTGGGCGGCTTTATGCGGCATGTATGGCTTTCACAGTTCTTGGCACAAGAGGCACGAGCTGTATACCATGTATGCGGAGGTTGGGAGGTCTAAATGGCTGGGCGTATGTTATATGTCGATCTCGGCTAAGCTCTTAGCTAACATGTTGCATCTAGAGTTGCCCTCTCGTCTTCAGCTTTCCGATCTATTCTTGCCGACCTGGTGATGGGATTCTTCCCTGGTGGGGGCCGTCCAACACCTGTGAAGATTCAACTCTCTTGAAAACTCAGCTTACTTTATATTCATCCCTCTCTGTTAGATATCCGTGCGCGCTTATCGCAAACGAAGTGCATCTGGCTGTTATGCTGGGCGCGCTGGCCTATCGGTGCGTAGGCCTTCCCGGGTGAGCTGGAGGGCTCGAAAGTTTGAGTAAGCCGCGACTGTAATGGAAGGCTCTCTTGCGTATGGATAAATTACGTATAAAGGGGGGGGCACAATGTTATGGGCTCGGGCTTTATTTAAGACAACATAGACCACGAACTAAAAGCTGCGTTAAGGTGCGACTGGATTGCATGAGTTATTTATGCCGTAGAGATGACCTCGGAATATGCTCGTATACTTGTCATTCTCTATGCATTCTGCGTAATGCGGTACCGAGATCGTCAATGGCCACTAACTTCACATGTAGCGCCGAGTCCTTCTCTCTCGTGTCTAAATGCAGCAGGGGCTCAGGTGTCTTACGTTAAGTGAGTGTTTGTTTGCGCGGGGGGCGTCCAAGGCTGCCGCGGCACTGATGTAAAAGCATGCACATTGGCTTGGTCTCACTCTGTAGTTCAGGCGGGGCGGTTGGCTAAAGGGCTGGGGGCGCAACGCAAGGCACTCCTGGGCAAATTTTGACATGAATTTTAGCTTATGAGATGCAAATTATAGCGTAACTAATAATGGCCTAATAACTGCAGTGGCTTTTATGTCATTTATTCGTATATCGCGGAGCTCTCAAGTGCGGCGCGGCTACTCTTAAAATCGCAATGGTATGAGCGCGCTGTACAACATTATCTATCGGCTGGCTTGCGTGCAGCTGTCATCGCAAGACAGGGGCATAAACACATTTAGCACCTGTTGTAAGTCGGCAGTCGACGCTGCTATGCAGCGATAGGTGTAAGGCTGTCGAATGGGGTGCGATAACGGGCGGCAGAGAGAGTGGCCTACTCCTTTGGCGCGGTAGTTAGTTGTATTGGTACTTCGCGGGTATAGCCAATTCAAGCATGTGGGACAAGGTGCCTGCCATTCGCATTTCATACGTGATTATTAATCATCGTCTGGCATCTCCGACAATGGTTGGATCCGGTCTCGCTCGGGCAGGACAATGCTCGAGGCGTATCACCGCGATTGGCTAGCAGCGTAGGTAGGGCTTCGTTAATTCGCCTTAGAATATATAAAGCTGGCAGATATTGGCGAGTATGCTAAGGTGGCTTCTGGCAAACAGAACGAAACCTGGGCTTGCAGTAGGTGTTGCCTCTATCACCTGCCATCGCGCATGTGGCTAGCAGGGGCTAAATATCACCTTCAGCAGGGCCAGGGCCGACATCCTGCCTAGCGAGGATCGCTGGGCCTCCGCCGGCCTGCAAATTTGTCGTGCGATCCAGGATGCAATGGCAGGGATTGTATTCTATCTCCATTTATATCATTGATATGGCTCTAACTAATAAAAAGACTGACCGCAATTCCGTCGGGCGGCTATTATTTTGCGAGGCACGCTTAATGGTGCGCAAAAGCACGGTGCTAAAGATAGGGGGGGCTTATCAGTGACATATCTTATCTTGAATGGGCGTTTGGCACATCTGCAAGGCAGTCTTAATGAAGAATCTGGCTACTTCACTTCAGTGAGCTGAATATTCTAGGAGGACTATGATGAATAAATAATTGGGCTTTATGATGCTGTATTGAGATTGTAATTGTGATAGTAAATGGCAGCGGCTGTGAATGTTGGTATTTAACAAATTTTTATGCACGTTGTTAGCTCGTTTTGCGGGCGTGATGAGTTCTAGGGGCACTGTGCCAAGCTCAAAATAAAAGTTGTATATGGTATGGGTGATGTAATTAGAATTAGAGAAGGTTATAGGAGTGTGGTGGGAGGGTGTGCGAGCGAATAGGCTGAATGTAAGAGTTAATTGGAGGGATGCCGGCTGCAGTTATTGTAGCGCTATGATGTTTATTTTGTAGTGAATTGATACGAATAGTTTGTAGGGGTTTGTGCGAATGGGGGGTGTGTAAAAGGAAAGGTTTGAGAGTATATATATTGATAAAAGTAGGGTGAAGGTAATAGGTGAAGAGTCCACAGGGTGAAATCATTTTGGACGGTGAGCAACTGAAACGGGTATCAGAGTTTAAAGTATTTATGTTATATGCACTTGTTTATGTAAAAGGGGATACGGATGGTCGGCAGAGTGTTAGTTAATAAAAGTTGTTAGTGATTTTTGTTAATTATTGTGATAATTTTTAATATATTTTCAGCTTCTAGCGTATCATGGAGAATTTCGTGAAGGCTAACGATTAAATGAATCTCTCAACCATCGATCAGTTTTCTTAAGCAATTTGGATTTTAAAACTGAAAGGGAAGAAATCTTGGATGTTTTCAAAGACTGTGGCGAAGTAGATACACTTAGGATTGCTAAGGATTTTATGGGAAGGTCAAAAGGTTTTGGATATTTGGTATTTGTCGATGGAAGTTCGGTCCCAAAAGCATTGGCCAAAGATCGAACCATCGTAGGAAACCGACCAATGTTTGTCTCCAGATGTGATCCGGAAAATCGAGATCACGCTTTCAAATTTGATACTGGTTTGGAGAAGAAAAAACTTTTTGTTAAAGGCTTGTCCTTTTCAATGAATGAAAGCGAAGTTCGAGCGGCTTTTGAACCTCATGGAAAAATTAAAGCTATTCGTTTAGTTACTTTCCGGAATGGCATCTCGAAAGGTATTTGTTATATTGAATATAACGATGAGGAAACAGCAGAAAACGTTCGTCAGAAAATGGACCAATCTGTTTTGGAAAATCATACAATAACTGTTCTTTTTAGCAATCCTTCTGTCGCCAAAAACAAATCTAAAAATGATAATCCTAATACTTCTACGTTTACAAGACCTAATAAAGAAAGAATTGGCCAAAGACCAAAAATAAGTTTGTTACCGAGGGCATTGTTACCAAGGGCGTTACTTCGTTCTTCTGATTCTACTAATACGAGTAATGGTCCGTCTACTTCAAATGGCAGTGTGGACGCAAATGGAGACAAGAATTCTGGTGGAAAGTCGAATGCAGATTTTCGTAAAATGTTTATTAAATAAATATATAATTTTGTCAAATGTTGTAATTATTTATGCTTTTATCTAATGCACATTTTAATTAAAATTTATTGCGTATTTTTTTAATTAAAGTTTTTTTTTTTATAATATTAATAATCCTTATTTTGAATCAAAAATATTGAAGCTAATCTAGGTTCGTTATTATATTACCAAGATTAAGCTAATTAAAAAAAACGAACTTCCAGCTTACTCAGATATAGCCTCTTCCGACATTTTAAAAAATGGTTTTAAAAATATCTAATAATTTTAAACATCTTTATTAAAAGTACATAATTCATGACTTCTAAGTTTATCATCACAAAAAATAAAATTTGATGAAAATGACACCTGACTGCTTTTCTTAGTGCTTTCTCCAGATCGCCCGTAAGACATGGTAGGTTTCTGTCCCTTCTCCTTACCAACCTTTCTGATTTTCAAAAGCCAATTCAGTGAGTGTCACCCACAACAGAAATTTAACCTAGGTTTGCAATGGGTGCCCGTGTGCTGTCGAAATGGTAGAAATTGATTAAGTTCTATATAGTTTAGGACATTTAGAACCAATATTATATACAATAAATTTTCTAAACCAGTTAATTAGAATTATAAAATTTAAAAAAATTTAACATAATTTTTACAGTAAAATAAAGTTTTAAAATATTTATTTAAGATTTAATTGAGAATTCCACTAATTTTAAAAGAAAAATAAAAAAAAAAAACTTCTGTGAATACTGTAATTTTAGGCAGGAAAGTGGAGCCTGAGTCGGAGCCGGAGCCGGAGCCGGAGCCGGAGCCGGAGCCGGAGCCGGAGTTAGATTCAAAGTCTGTAATTTTTAAAAAGAACCAGTGTCGGAGTCAGAGCCGGTAAAGAAAATAAACCGGCCCCGCAGTAGTAGTTTTAAAAAAGGATTTTAAATACAATTTTAGATGCAGTGAATCTTGAAGGAGATATTTTAATCTCCATCTTTATGGTTATTACCAAGATTTTTCTCTCTTCGTCTGAAATTATTTCCTCCATTAAAATAAAAATTTTTATGTTCATTGCAAAAAATTTATTATCAAATATTATTTGTTTCTTTATTGTTTTATTTATTAAATAATTTTATAACTTCTTCATAAAATGAAAGTGAAAAACTTGAATAATGAAAAATAATATTACGTTCTTATCATGTATTTTCATTATTACTCTTCGGTTTTTTTTTTATCTAATTTTAAATTTTAGTTTTTAAAATTATTGTAATAATTTAATTAAATTTTTAACTTCAAAATTTTTAATTTGATAAATTTTTTGATTTTAAAATTGCTTTGTTTAAAATTGTTAATTTTCTTGAATTTTCTTTTTGTTATTGTTTTAATTAGATAATGTTTATCACTTAAATTTTTTTCTTTTGTTTCTTAAGTGACTTTCTAAAGAAAAATAATAAATAAATAATTTTTTCGTTCTTTTTCTGCCTTTGTTTCAAAATTGTTAATTTCAAATAAAAAAAATCGTTCTTTTATTAGGAATTTATATTAAATTTTCTAATAATTATTCAGGATATTTTATTTCTTTTTAGGATTTCCATTCTTTCTTTGCCTTTTAAAAATGTAAATTAGTTATCAATGTATTTTTTTCTTATTTTTTCTTTTTTTATGCAGTTAACATCACCGCTCTAAATTGGCAATACAGTTGCATTCTTGAACTTCTCCTAATAGGTAGTTGTTCAATAGAAGTTCTTTGGTTAACTATATTCCTATTGATGATTACTTTGAATTTGCCTAGGTTAATTTTTTAATCATTCTATTCCACTAGTTCTGTTTTATTCCATGACTAGTTCGCTGCTGCGGTGCTTCCTTCTTGGCTGCCACATCTGTTCTGTGGAATTCTCTTCCATCTTCTGTGTTTCCTGCTGAATTTAATCTCCTTCACTTCAAAACCTGCGTCTGTGCTCATCTGCGTAATTTACTTTAGTTGTTGACTTCTTAGGCGTGCAACACCTCCTCCTTGAATAGGGCTCTGCCCGTGATTGGTAGTGACAACTGAAAAAAAAGGTGAAACCGCAAAGATGGAAGATGCCGGGGTCTGTCGGCCTACTGGTGGACGACGGGGAGATTTCATCCCCCTCTTTGTCACGGTGCTCCAACCCCCTAAAATGAAATTTTTGATAAAATTGTTCACTGATTCCAAAATGATTTGTTTTTTATGTAGCAATGTGTAGTTCTCTAGTTACATGGTCCACTTAAGTATAGTAATAAAAAATATATATATATATATATATATATATATATATATATATATATATATATATATATATATATATATATATATATATATTATTATTACATATATTATTATTAAATGGTATATTATTATATTATTATTATTACATATATATACATATATATATTGGTTATTATTGTTAAATATATATTATTATTATTATTATATATATAGTATATATTATTATATATTATTATTATTATATATATTATTATTATTATTATATATATATATATATATTATTATATATACACATATACATTATTATTATATATATATATTATTATTATTATATATATTATTATTAGTTATTATATATATATATATATATATATATTATTATTATTATTACATATATATTATTATATATTGTTATTATTATTATTATTATTATTATTACATATTATTATTATTAATATATTTATAATATAATATACACATAATATATACTATTATAATATATCATAATATATATATATATACATATATATTATATTATTACACATATACATATTACATATATACATTATTATTATTATTATTACATATACATATTATTACATATTATTATCATAATATAATATAATATATCATTATATATACTTTTATAATATATTTATATTTATATATATATATTATATTATTATTATATATATTATATATATTATTATTATTATTATTAATATTATTTAGTATATAATATATATATATACATATTATTACATATATATATACATATATATTATTACATATTATTATTATTATTAGTATTATTATTATTATATTATTATTATTATTATTATTATTATTATTATTATTATATTATATATTATATATATATTACATATTATTATTATATATATATTATTATTATTATTATTATTATATAATATATATATATATTATTATTATTATTATTACATATTGTTATTATATATATATATTATATATATATATTATATATATTATATTACATATTATTATATATTATTATTAATATATATTATATATATATATTATATATATATATATATATATATATATATATTAAAGTGGCCCAAGCTTATAAGGGTGATTTTTCAGCTTTTAATTTTGATAACTCATACATTGCAATTTTGTTCCTGGCTATGAAAAAATCTCACACAACAAATTTTATGAAAAATTGTAACATATTTTTTAGGGTTGCCGTCAGACGAATGAAATTGACAACTCGAGCAGGTAGGACTTGTTGCAGTTAGTTACTGTTTAGACTCAGTGGCGATACCGCGCACTTGTGTCTAATCTTGGTAATATAAATCCGTATTCATCGCAGTTACTAACAAAAAAAATGATAATATCTAATTGGTCAACCGGTCGATCATATTAGTGCTAACAAATTGCCTTCAATCGGAGATGTTTTGTTGCGTATGTTTTCTCTCACGTTGAAAAAGAACATGGTAAGAGAAGAATGTAATTCTGTTTCTGATGAAATATGTTCCATTTGGAGCAAAGCAAACATTCCAAGAAAAGCAAAACCGAACATTGTTGCCAAAATAGTGAGCTTGCATGACAGTTATAGGATCAATACAGAAATCCAAACACAAAGAGGGTGCATCTCAAACAAAAAGTGAAAATGCAATTAAGGAGACTTTAAATTACCTTTTTCTATTGCTCACAATGATGCACTGCAAATGATTACGGTTAAAGACAATCAATTATTTCTTGCAGCTCAAAGAGAGAAAGGTAGACGTGGCTCCATAGGAACAGTTGATAAGATAGCTCTTGGTAGAAAAGCTAGAAAACGGAAAAGATGCGAAAAATTGGAAGCACAAATAAAAAACGTGAAAATAAAATTAAGGATGAAAGTCTATAGTTCTAGAATTTAGCTCGATTTCTAATAGTGAGAGCGATGACTCCGAAAGTATTCCACACAATAGTGATGTTTCCAAGCCCAAACCTTCATTTAGTCGACAGTGTTTGAAATAACGTATTGTTACACCTGATCTGGCAATGGCGCTAAATAGACAAAAACAAGATCAGTACTTATAGAAGCAACCTCTACAATTAATACCCCTGGAGTGGAAGTCGATGGCGCTGTTTTGAGTCGAAGTACGTTGCAGAGAGAAAGAAGCAAAAATAGATGAGGATATAAAACAAAGTTTTGCAACAGATGTGAAACTAACTGTATACTCTGGTATAGGAAAATTATTGAAGATATCGCTGATTGCAAAATACAGTGCGATTACCTATCCTAGTATCAGCAGAAAGAAATCAAAACTCCTACCAGTCCCAAAACTTTGTTCAGGAAAGCGTGATATTGCAAATGTTGTAACTGAATGTTTGTAAGATTAAAACTTAGCAAATAAGATACAGGCCATTTGTTTCGACACCACTGCCAGCAATACAGGTAATAAATAAGGAACTTGCATCATAATAGAATGCAAGTTTGGGCGATCACTGCTTCAATTGTTCTGTTGACATCATATTAATGAAATAATAATTTCTGATGTATTTGATACTTGTCTTGGAGCA